>CAUEHO010000029.1:0-54000 GCA_958510855.1 Rhagonycha lutea | reverse complement strand
TGAAGATCAGAACTTGAAGGTAGGAATTTCAAATTACCAATTTAGTTATTAACTTGTAATTGAGAACTTGAAGTTCTGAATATCAGATCTTGAAGTTAATAATTTCAAATTACCAACTTAGTTATTATCTTGAAATTGAGAACTTGAAGTTCTGAAGATCAGATCTTGAAGTTAGTAATTTCAAATTACCAATTTAGTTATTAACTTGAAATTGAGAACTTGAAGTTCCGAAGATCAGATCTTGAAGTTAATAATTTCAAATTACCAACTTAGTTATTATCTTGAAATTGAGAACTTGAAGTTCTGAAGATCAGAACTTGAAGGTAGGAATTACAAATTACCAATTCAGTTATTAACTTGTAATTGAGAACTTGAAGTTCTGAATATCAGATCTTGAAGTTAATAATTTCAAATTACCAACTTAGTTATTATCTTGAAATTAAGAACTTGAAGTTCTGAAGATCAGATCTTGAAGTTAGTAATTTCAAATTACCAATTTAGTTATTAACTTGAAATTGAGAACTTGAAGTTCCGAAGATCAGATCTTGAAGTTAATAATTTCAAATTACCAATTTAGTTATTAACTTGAAATTGAGAACTTGAAGTTCTGAAGATCAGATCTTGAAGTTAATAATTTCCAATTACCAACTTAGTTATTAACTTTTAATTGAGAACTTGAAGTTCTGAAGATCAGATCTTGAAGTTAATAATTTCAAATTACCAACTTAGTTATTATCTTGAAATTGAGAACTTGAAGTTCTGAAGATCAGATCTTGAAGTTAGTAATTTCAAATTACCAATTTAGTTATTAACTTGAAATTGAGAACTTGAAGTTCCGAAGATCAGATCTTGAAGTTAATAATTTCAAATTACCAATTTAGTTATTAACTTGAAATTGAGAACTTGAAGTTCTGAAGATCAGATCTTGAAGTTAGTAATTTCAAACTACCAATTTAGTTATTAACTTGAAATTGAGAACTTGAAGTTCTGAAGATCAGATCTTGAAGTTAGTAATTTCAAATTACAAATTTAGTTATTAACTTGAAATTGAGAACTTGAAGTTCTGAAGATCAGATCTTGAAGTTAGTAATTTCAAATTACCAATTTAGTTATTAACTTGAAATTAAGAACTTGAAGTTCTGAAGATCAGATCTTGAAGTTAGTAATTTCAAATTACCAATTTAGTTATTAACTTGAAATTGAGAACTTGAAGTTCCGAAGATCAGATCTTGAAGTTAATAATTTCAAATTAACAATTTAGTTATTAACTTGAAATTGAGAACTTGAAGTTCTGAAGATCAGATCTTGAAGTTAGAAATTTAAAATTACCAATTTAGTTATTACCTTGAAATTGAGAACTTGAAGTTCTGAAGATCAGAACTTGAAGTTAGGAATTTCAAATTACCAATTTAGTTATTAACTTGTAATTGAGAACTTGAAGTTCTGTAGATCAGATCTTGAAGTTAATAATTTCAAATTACCAACTTAGTTATTATCTAGAAATTGAGAACTTGAAGTTCTGAAGATCAGATCTTGAAGTTAGTAATTTCAAATTACCAATTTAGTTATTAACTTGAAATTGAGAACTTGCAGTTCCGAAGATCAGATCTTGAAGTTAATAATTTCAAATTACCAATTTAGTTATTATCTTGAAATTGAGAACTTGAAGTTCTGAAGATCAGATCTTGAAGTTAGTAATTTCAAATTACCAATTTAGTTATTAACTTGAAATTGAGAACTTGAAGTTCTGAAGATAAAATCTAGAAGTTAGTAATTTCAAATTACCAATTTAGTTATTATCTTGAAATTGAGAACTTGAAGTTCTGAAGATCAGAACTTGAAGTTAGTAATTTCAAATTACCAATTTAGTTATTATCTTGAAATTGATAACTTGAAGTTCTGAAGATCAGATCTTGAAGTTAGTAATTTCAAATTACCAATTTAGTTATTAACTTGAAATTGAGAACTTGAAGTTCCCAAGATCAGATCTTGAAGTTAATAATTTCAAATTAACAATTTAGTTATTAACTTAAATTGAGAACTTGAAGTTCTGAAGATCAGATCTTGAAGTTAGGAATTTCAAATTACCAATTTAGTTATTAACTTGAAATTGAGAACTTGAAGTTCTGAAGATCAGATCTTGAAGTTAGTAATTTCAAATTACCAATTTAGTTATTAACTTGAAATTAAGAACTTGAAGTTCTGATGATCAGATCTTGAAGTTAGTAATTTCAAATTACCAACTTAGTTATTATCTTGAAATTGAGAACTTGAAGTTCTGAAGATGAGATCTTGAAGTTAGTAATTTCAAATTACCAATTTAGTTATTAACTTGAAATTGAGAACTTGAAGTTCTGAAGATCAGAACTTGAAGTTAGGAATTTCAAATTACCAATTTAGTTATTAACTTGTAATTGAGAACTTGAAGTTCTGAATATCAGATCTTGAAGTTAATAATTTCAAATTACCAACTTAGTTATTATCTAGAAATTGAGAACTTGAAGTTCTGAAGATCAGATCTTGAAGTTAGTAATTTCAAATTACCAATTTAGTTATTAACTTGAAATTGAGAACTTGAAGTTCCGAAGATCAGATCTTGAAGTTAATAATTTCAAATTACCAATTTAGTTATTAACTTGAAATTGAGAACTTGAAGTTCTGAAGATCAGAACTTGAAGGTAGGAATTTCAAATTACCAACTTAGTTATTATCTTGAAATTGAGAACTTGAAGTTCTGAAGATGAGATCTTGAAGTTAGTAATTTCAAATTACCAATTTAGTTATTAACTTGAAATTGAGAACTTGAAGTTCTGAAGATCAGAACTTGAAGTTAGGAATTTCAAATTACCAATTTAGTTATTAACTTGTAATTGATAACTTGAAGTTCTGAAGATCAGATCTTGAAGTTAGTAATTTCAAATTACCAATTTAGTTATTAACTTGAAATTGAGAACTTGAAGTTCCCAAGATCAGATCTTGAAGTTAATAATTTCAAATTAACAATTTAGTTATTAACTTAAATTGAGAACTTGAAGTTCTGAAGATCAGATCTTGAAGTTAGGAATTTCAAATTACCAATTTAGTTATTAACTTGAAATTGAGAACTTGAAGTTCTGAAGATCAGATCTTGAAGTTAGTAATTTCAAATTACCAATTTAGTTATTAACTTGAAATTAAGAACTTGAAGTTCTGAAGATCAGATCTTGAAGTTAGTAATTTCAAATTACCAACTTAGTTATTATCTTGAAATTGAGAACTTGAAGTTCTGAAGATGAGATCTTGAAGTTAGTAATTTCAAATTACCAATTTAGTTATTAACTTGAAATTGAGAACTTGAAGTTCTGAAGATCAGAACTTGAAGTTAGGAATTTCAAATTACCAATTTAGTTATTAACTTGTAATTGAGAACTTGAAGTTCTGAATATCAGATCTTGAAGTTAATAATTTCAAATTACCAACTTAGTTATTATCTTGAAATTGAGAACTTGAAGTTCTGAAGATCAGATCTTGAAGTTAGTAATTTCTAATTACCAATTTAGTTATTAACTTGAAATTGAGAACTTGAAGTTCCGAAGATCAGATCTTGAAGTTAAAAATTTCAAATTACCAATTTAGTTATTAACTTGAAATTCAGAACTTGAAGTTCTGAAGATCAGAACTTGAAGGTAGGAATTTCAAATTACCAACTTAGTTATTATCTTGAAATTGAGAACTTGAAGTTCTGAAGATGAGATCTTGAAGTTAGTAATTTCAAATTACCAATTTAGTTATTAACTTGAAATTGAGAACTTGAAGTTCTGAAGATCAGAACTTGAAGTTAGGAATTTCAAATTACCAATTTAGTTATTAACTTGTAATTGAGAACTTGAAGTTCTGAATATCAGATCTTGAAGTTAATAATTTCAAATTACCAATTTAGTTATTAACTTGAAATTGAGAACTTGAAGTTCTGAAGATCAGAACTTGAAGGTAGGAATTTCAAATTACCAACTTAGTTATTATCTTGAAATTGAGAACTTGAAGTTCTGAAGATGAGATCTTGAAGTTAGTAATTTCAAATTACCAATTTAGTTATTAACTTGAAATTGAGAACTTGAAGTTCTGAAGATCAGAACTTGAAGTTAGGAATTTCAAATTACCAATTTAGTTATTAACTTGTAATTGAGAACTTGAAGTTCTGAATATCAGATCTTGAAGTTAATAATTTCAAATTACCAACTTAGTTATTATCTTGAAATTGAGAACTTGAAGTTCTGAATATCAGATCTTGAAGTTAATAATTTCAAATTACCAACTTAGTTATTATCTTGAAATTGAGAACTTGAAGTTCTGAAGATCAGATCTTGAAGTTAGTAATTTCAAATTACCAATTTAGTTATTAACTTGAAATTGAGAACTTGAAGTTCAGAAGATCAGATCTTGAAGTTAATAATTTCAAATTACCAATTTAGTTATTAACTTGAAATTGAGAACTTGAAGTTCTGAAGATCAGATCTTGAAGTTAGTAATTTCAAATTACCAATTTAGTTATTAACTTGAAATTGAGAACTTGAAGTTCTGAAGATCAGATCTTGAAGTTAGTAATTTCAAATTACCAATTTAGTTATTAACTTGAAATTGAGAACTTGAAGTTCTGAAGATCAGAACTTGAAGGTAGGAATTTCAAATTACCAATTTAGTTATTAACTTGTAATTGAGAACTAGAAGTTCTGAATATCAGATCTTGAAGTTAATAATTTCAAATTACCGACTTAGTTATTATCTTGAAATTGAGAACTTGAAGTTCTGAAGATCAGATCTTGAAGTTAGTAATTTCAAATTACCAATTTAGTTATTAACTTGAAATTGAGAACTTGAAGTTCCGAAGATCAGATCTTGAAGTTAGTAATTTCAAATTACCAATTTAGTTATTAACTTGAAATTGAGAACTTGAAGTTCCGAAGATCAGATCTTGAAGTTAATAATTTCAAATTACCAATTTAGTTATTAACATGAAATTGAGAACTTGAAGTTCTGAAGATCAGAACTTGAAGTTAGGAATTTCAAATTACCAATTTAGTTATTAACTTGTAATTGAGAACTTGAAGTTCTGAAGATCAGATCTTGAAGTTAATAATTTCAAATTACCAACTTAGTTATTATCTTGAAATTGAGAACTTGAAGTTCTGAAGATCAGAACTTGAAGGTAGGAATTTCAAATTACCAATTTAGTTATTAACTTGTAATTGAGAACTTGAAGTTCTGAATATCAGATCTTGAAGTTAATAATTTCAAATTACCAACTTAGTTATTATCTTGAAATTAAGAACTTGAAGTTCTGAAGATCAGATCTTGAAGTTAGTAATTTCAAATTACCAATTTAGTTATTAACTTGAAATTGAGAACTTGAAGTTCCGAAGATCAGATCTTGAAGTTAATAATTTCAAATTACCAATTTAGTTATTAACTTGAAATTGAGAACTTGAAGTTCTGAAGATCAGAACTTGAAGTTAGGAATTTCAAATTACCAATTTAGTTATTAACTTGTAATTGAGAACTTGAAGTTCTGAATATCAGATCTTGAAGTTAATAATTTCAAATTACCAATTTAGTTATTAACTTGAAATTGAGAACTTGAAGTTCTGAAGATCAGATCTTGAAGTTAGTAATTTCAAATTACCAACTTAGTTATTATCTTGAAATTGAGAACTTGAAGTTCTGAAGATGAGATCTTGAAGTTAGTAATTTCAAATTACCAATTTAGTTATTAACTTGAAATTGAGAACTTGAAGTTCTGAAGATCAGAACTTGAAGTTAGGAATTTCAAATTACCAATTTAGTTATTAACTTGTAATTGAGAACTTGAAGTTCTGAATATCAGATCTTGAAGTTAATAATTTCAAATTACCAACTTAGTTATTATCTTGAAATTGAGAACTTGAAGTTCTGAAGATCAGATCTTGAAGTTAGTAATTTCAAATTACCAATTTAGTTATTAACTTGAAATTGAGAACTTGAAGTTCCGAAGATCAGATCTTGAAGTTAATAATTTCAAATTACCAATTTAGTTATTAACTTGAAATTCAGAACTTGAAGTTCTGAACATCAGAACTTGAAGGTAGGAATTTCAAATTACCAACTTAGTTATTATCTTGAAATTGAGAACTTGAAGTTCTGAAGATGAGATCTTGAAGTTAGTAATTTCAAATTACCAATTTAGTTATTAACTTGAAATTGAGAACTTGAAGTTCTGAAGATCAGAACTTGAAGTTAGGAATTTCAAATTACCAATTTAGTTATTAACTTCTAATTGAGAACTTGAAGTTCTGAATATCAGATCTTGAAGTTAATAATTTCAAATTACCAATTTAGTTATTAACTTGAAATTGAGAACTTGAAGTTCAGAAGATCAGATCTTGAAGTTAATAATTTCAAATTACCAATTTAGTTATTAACTTGAAATTGAGAACTTGAAGTTCTGATGATCAGAACTTGAAGGTAGGAATTTCAAATTACCAACTTAGTTATTATCTTGAAATTGAGATTTTGAAGTTCTGAAGATGAGATCTTGAAGTTAGTAATTTCAAATTACCAATTTAGTTATTAACTTGAAATTGAGAACTTGAAGTTCTGAAGATCAGAACTTGAAGTTAGGAATTTCAAATTACCAATTTAGTTATTAACTTGTAATTGAGAACTTGAAGTTCTGAATATCAGATCTTGAAGTTAATAATTTCAAATTACCAACTTAGTTATTATCTTGAAATTGAGAACTTGAAGTTCTGAAGATCAGATCTTGAAGTTAGTAATTTCAAATTACCAATTTCGTTATTAACTTGAAATTGAGAACTTGGAGTTCAGAAGATCAGATCTTGAAGTTAATAATTTCAAATTAACAATTTAGTTATTAACTTGAAATTGACAACTTGAAGTTCTGAAGATCAGATCTTGAAGTTAGTAATTTCAAATTACCAATTTAGTTATTATCTTGAAATTGAGAACTTGAAGTTCTGAAGATCAGAACTTGAAGTTAGGAATTACAAATTACCAATTTAGGTATTAACTTGTAATTGAGAACTTGAAGTTCTGAAGATCAGATCTTGAAGTTAATAATTTCAAATTACCAACTTAGTTATTATCTTGAAATTGAGAACTTGAAGTTCTGAAGATCAGATCTTGAAGTTAGTAATTTCAAATTACCAATTTAGTTATTAACTTGAAATTGAGAACTTGAAGTTCCGAAGATCAGATCTTGAAGTTAATAATTTCAAATTACCAATTTAGTTATTATCTTGAAATTGAGAACTTGAAGTTCTGAAGATCAGATCTTGAAGTTAGTAATTTCAAATTACCAATTTAGTTATTAACTTGAAATTGAGAACTTGAAGTTCTGAAGATCAGATTTTGAAGTTAGTAATTTCAAATTACCAATTTAGTTATTATCTTGAAATTGAGAACTTGAAGTTCTGAAGATCAGAACTTGAAGTTAGGAATTTCAAATTACCAATTTAGTTATTAACTTGTAATTGATAACTTGAAGTTCTGAAGATCAGATCTTGAAGTTAGTAATTTCAAATTACCAATTTAGTTATTAACTTGAAATTGAGAACTTGAAGTTCCCAAGATCAGATCTTGAAGTTAATAATTTCAAATTAACAATTTAGTTATTAACTTAAATTGAGAACTTGAAGTTCTGAAGATCAGATCTTGAAGTTAGGAATTTCAAATTACCAATTTAGTTATTAACTTGAAATTGAGAACTTGAAGTTCTGAAGATCAGATCTTGAAGTTAGTAATTTCAAATTACCAATTTAGTTATTAACTTGAAATTAAGAACTTGAAGTTCTGAAGATCAGATCTTGAAGTTAGTAATTTCAAATTACCAACTTAGTTATTATCTTGAAATTGAGAACTTGAAGTTCTGAAGATGAGATCTTGAAGTTAGTAATTTCAAATTACCAATTTAGTTATTAACTTGAAATTGAGAACTTGAAGTTCTGAAGATCAGAACTTGAAGTTAGGAATTTCAAATTACCAATTTAGTTATTAACTTGTAATTGAGAACTTGAAGTTCTGAATATCAGATCTTGAAGTTAATAATTTCAAATTACCAACTTAGTTATTATCTTGAAATTGAGAACTTGAAGTTCTGAAGATCAGATCTTGAAGTTAGTAATTTCTAATTACCAATTTAGTTATTAACTTGAAATTGAGAACTTGAAGTTCCGAAGATCAGATCTTGAAGTTAAAAATTTCAAATTACCAATTTAGTTATTAACTTGAAATTCAGAACTTGAAGTTCTGAAGATCAGAACTTGAAGGTAGGAATTTCAAATTACCAACTTAGTTATTATCTTGAAATTGAGAACTTGAAGTTCTGAAGATGAGATCTTGAAGTTAGTAATTTCAAATTACCAATTTAGTTATTAACTTGAAATTGAGAACTTGAAGTTCTGAAGATCAGAACTTGAAGTTAGGAATTTCAAATTACCAATTTAGTTATTAACTTGTAATTGAGAACTTGAAGTTCTGAATATCAGATCTTGAAGTTAATAATTTCAAATTACCAATTTAGTTATTAACTTGAAATTGAGAACTTGAAGTTCTGAAGATCAGAACTTGAAGGTAGGAATTTCAAATTACCAACTTAGTTATTATCTTGAAATTGAGAACTTGAAGTTCTGAAGATGAGATCTTGAAGTTAGTAATTTCAAATTACCAATTTAGTTATTAACTTGAAATTGAGAACTTGAAGTTCTGAAGATCAGAACTTGAAGTTAGGAATTTCAAATTACCAATTTAGTTATTAACTTGTAATTGAGAACTTGAAGTTCTGAATATCAGATCTTGAAGTTAATAATTTCAAATTACCAACTTAGTTATTATCTTGAAATTGAGAACTTGAAGTTCTGAATATCAGATCTTGAAGTTAATAATTTCAAATTACCAACTTAGTTATTATCTTGAAATTGAGAACTTGAAGTTCTGAAGATCAGATCTTGAAGTTAGTAATTTCAAATTACCAATTTAGTTATTAACTTGAAATTGAGAACTTGAAGTTCAGAAGATCAGATCTTGAAGTTAATAATTTCAAATTACCAATTTAGTTATTAACTTGAAATTGAGAACTTGAAGTTCTGAAGATCAGATCTTGAAGTTAGTAATTTCAAATTACCAATTTAGTTATTAACTTGAAATTGAGAACTTGAAGTTCTGAAGATCAGATCTTGAAGTTAGTAATTTCAAATTACCAATTTAGTTATTAACTTGAAATTGAGAACTTGAAGTTCTGAAGATCAGAACTTGAAGGTAGGAATTTCAAATTACCAATTTAGTTATTAACTTGTAATTGAGAACTAGAAGTTCTGAATATCAGATCTTGAAGTTAATAATTTCAAATTACCGACTTAGTTATTATCTTGAAATTGAGAACTTGAAGTTCTGAAGATCAGATCTTGAAGTTAGTAATTTCAAATTACCAATTTAGTTATTAACTTGAAATTGAGAACTTGAAGTTCCGAAGATCAGATCTTGAAGTTAGTAATTTCAAATTACCAATTTAGTTATTAACTTGAAATTGAGAACTTGAAGTTCCGAAGATCAGATCTTGAAGTTAATAATTTCAAATTACCAATTTAGTTATTAACATGAAATTGAGAACTTGAAGTTCTGAAGATCAGAACTTGAAGTTAGGAATTTCAAATTACCAATTTAGTTATTAACTTGTAATTGAGAACTTGAAGTTCTGAAGATCAGATCTTGAAGTTAATAATTTCAAATTACCAACTTAGTTATTATCTTGAAATTGAGAACTTGAAGTTCTGAAGATCAGAACTTGAAGGTAGGAATTTCAAATTACCAATTTAGTTATTAACTTGTAATTGAGAACTTGAAGTTCTGAATATCAGATCTTGAAGTTAATAATTTCAAATTACCAACTTAGTTATTATCTTGAAATTAAGAACTTGAAGTTCTGAAGATCAGATCTTGAAGTTAGTAATTTCAAATTACCAATTTAATTATTAACTTGAAATTGAGAACTTGAAGTTCCGAAGATCAGATCTTGAAGTTAATAATTTCAAATTACCAATTTAGTTATTAACTTGAAATTGAGAACTTGAAGTTCTGAAGATCAGAACTTGAAGTTAGGAATTTCAAATTACCAATTTAGTTATTAACTTGTAATTGAGAACTTGAAGTTCCGAAGATCAGATCTTGAAGTTAATAATTTCAAATTACCAATTTAGTTATTATCTTGAAATTGAGAACTTGAAGTTCTGAAGATCAGATCTTGAAGTTAGTAATTTCAAATTACCAATTTAGTTATTAACTTGAAATTGAGAACTTGAAGTTCCGAAGATCAGATCTTGAAGTTAATAATTTCAAATTACCAATTTAGTTATTAACTTGAAATTGAGAACTTGAAGTTCTGAAGATCAGATCTTGAAGTTAGTAATTTCAAATTACCAATTTAGTTATTAACTTGAAATTGAGAACTTGAAGTTCCGAAGATCAGATCTTGAAGTTAATAATTTCAAATTACCAATTTAGTTATTAACATGAAATTGAGAACTTGAAGTTCTGAAGATCAGAACTTGAAGGTAGGAATTATAAATTACCAATTTAGTTATTAACTTGTAATTGAAAACTTGAAGTTCTGAATATCAGATCTTGAAGTTAATAATTTCAAATTACCAACTTAGTTATTATCTTGAAATTGAGAACTTAAGTTCTGAAGATCAGATCTTGAAGTTAGTAATTTCAAATTACCAATTTAGTTATTAACTTGAAATTGAGAACTTGAAGTTCCGAAGATCAGATCTTGATGTTAATAATTTCAAATTACCAATTTAGTTATTAACTTGAAATTGAGAACTTGAAGTTCTGAAGATCAGATCTTGAAGTTAGTAATTTCAAATTACCAATTTAGTTATTAACTTGAAATTGAGAACTTGAAGTTCCGAAGATCAGATCTTGAAGTTAATAATTTCAAATTACCAATTTAGTTATTATCTTGAAATTGAGAACTTGATGTTCTGAAGATCAGATCTTGAAGTTAGTAATTTCAAATTACCAATTTAGTTATTAACTTGAAATTGAGAACTTGAAGTTCTGAAGATCAGATCTTGAAGTTAGTAATTTCAAATTACCAATTTAGTTATTAACTTGTAATTGAGAACTTGAAGTTCAGAAGATCAGATCTTGAAGTTAATAATTTCAAATTACCAACTTAGTTATTATCTTGAAATTGAGAACTTGAAGTTCTGAAGATCAGAACTTGAAGGTAGGAATTTCTAATTACCAATTTAGTTATTAACTTGTAATTGAGAACTTGAAGTTCTGAATATCAGATCTTGAAGTTAATAATTTCAAATTACCAACTTAGTTATTATCTTGAAATTGAGAACTTGAAGTTCTGAAGATCAGATCTTGAAGTTAGTAATTTCAAATTACCAATTTAGTTATTAACTTGAAATTGAGAACTTGAAGTTCCGAAGATCAGATCTTGAAGTTAATAATTTCAAATTACCAATTTAGTTATTAACTTGAAATTGAGAACTTGAAGTTCTGAAGATCAGATCTTGAAGTTAGTAATTTCAAATTACCAATTTAGTTATTAACTTGAAATTGAGAACTTGAAGTTCCGAAGATCAGATCTTGAAGTTAATAATTTCAAATTACCAATTTAGTTATTATCTTGAAATTGAGAACTTGAAGTTCTGAAGATCAGATCTTGAAGTTAGTAATTTCAAATTACCAATTTAGTTATTAACTTGAAATTGAGAACTTGAAGTTCCGAAGATCAGATCTTGAAGTTAATAATTTCAAATTACCAATTTAGTTATTATCTTGAAATTGAGAACTTGAAGTTCTGAAGATCAGATCTTGAAGTTAGTAATTTCAAATTACCAATTTAGTTATTAACTTGAAATTGAGAACTTGAAGTTCCGAAGATCAGATCTTGAAGTTAATAATTTCAAATTACCAATTTAGTTATTAACTTGAAATTGAGAACTTGAAGTTCTGAAGATCAGATCTTGAAGTTAGTAATTTCAAATTACCAATTTAGTTATTAACTTGAAATTTAGAACTTGAAGTTCCGAAGATCAGATCTTGAAGTTAATAATTTCAAATTACCAATTTAGTTATTAACTTGAAATTGAGAACTTGAAGTTCTGAAGATCAGAACTTGAAGTTAGGAATTTCAAATTACCAATTTAGTTATTAACTTGTAATTGAGAACTTGAAGTTCTGAAGATCAGATCTTGAAGTTAATAATTTCAAATTACCAACTTAGTTATTATCTTGAAATTGAGAACTTGAAGTTCTGAAGATCAGATCTTGAAGTTATAATTTCAAATTACCAATTTAGTTATTAACTTGAAATTGAGAACTTGAGGTTCCGAAGATCAGATCTTGAAGTTAATAATTTCAAATTACCAATTTAGTTATTATCTTGAAATTGAGAACTTGAAGTTCTGAAGATCAGAACTTGAAGTTAATAATTTCAAATTACCAACTTAGTTATTATCTTGAAATTGAGAACTTGAAGTTCTGAAGATCAGATCTTGAAGTTAGTAATTTCAAATTACCAATTTAGTTATTAACTTGAAATTGAGAACTTGAAGTTCCGAAGATCAGATCTTGAAGTTAATAATTTCAAATTACCAATTTAGTTATAAACTTGAAATTGAGAACTAGAAGTTCTGAAGATCAGATCTTGAAGTTAGTAATTTCAAACTACCAATTTAGTTATTAACTTGAAATTGAGAACTTGAAGTTCTGAAGATCAGATCTTGAAGTTAGTAATTTCAAATTACCAATTTAGTTATTAACTTGAAATTGAGAACTTGAAGTTCTGAAGATCAGATCTTGAAGTTAGTAATTTCAAATTACCAATTTAGTTATTAACTTGAAATTAAGAACATGAAGTTCTGAAGATCAGATCTTGAAGTTGGTAATTTCAAATTACCAATTTAGTTATTAACTTGAAATTGAGAACTTGAAGTTCCGAAGATCAGATCTTGAAGTTAATAATTTCAAATTACCAATTTAGTTATTAACTTGAAATTGAGAACTTGAAGTTCTGAAGATCAGATCTTGAAGTTAGTAATTTCAAACTACTAATTTAGTTATTAACTTGAAATTGAGAACTTGAAGTTCTGAAGATTAGTAATTTCAAATTACCAATTTAGTTATTAACTTGAAATTGAGAACTTGAAGTTCTGAAGATCAGATCTTGAAGTTAGAAATTTCAAATTACCAATTTAGTTATTAACTTGAAATTGAGAACTTGAAGTTCTGAAGATCAGATCTTGTAGTTAGAAATTTCAAATTGCCAATTTAGTTATTCACTTGAAATTGAGAACTTGAAGTTCTGAAGATCAGATCTTGTAGTTAGAAATTTCAAATTGCCAATTTAGTTATTAACTTGAAATTGAGAACTTGAAGTTCTGAAGATCAGATCTTGAAGTTAGTAATTTCAAATTACCAATTTAGTTATTATCTTGAAATTGAGAACTTGAAGTTCTGAAGATCAGAACTTGAAGTTAGGAATTTCAAATTACCAATTTAGTTATTAACTTGAAATTGAGAACTTGAAGTTCTGAAGATCAGATCTAGAAGTTAGTAATTTCAAATTACCAATTTAGTTATTAACTTGAAATTGAGAACTTGAAGTTCTGAAGATCAGATCTAGAAGTTAGTAATTTCAAATTACCAATTTAGTTATTATCTTGAAATTGAGAACTTGAAGTTCTGAAGATCAGAACTTGAAGTTAGGAATTTCAAATTACCAATTTAATTATTAACTTGTAATTGAGAACTTGAAGTTCTGAATATCAGATCTTGAAGTTAATAATTTCAAATTACCAACTTAGTTATTATCTTGAAATTGAGAACTTGAAGTTCTGAAGATCAGATCTTGAAGTTAGTAATTTCAAATTACCAATTTAGTTATTAACTTGAAATTGAGAACTTGAAGTTCCGAAGATCAGATCTTGAAGTTAATAATTTCAAATTACCAATTTAGTTATTAACTTGAAATTGAGAACTTGAAGTTCTGAAGATCAGATCTTGAAGTTAGTAATTTCAAATTACCAATTTAGTTATTAACTTGAAATTGAGAACTTGAAGTTCTGAAGATCAGATCTTGAAGTTAGTAATTTCAAATTACCAATTTAGTTATTAACTTGCAATTGAGAACTTGAAGTTCTGAAGATCAGAACTTGAAGGTAGGAATTTCAAATTACCAATTTAGTTATTAACTTGTAATTGAGAACTTGAAGTTCTGAATATCAGATCTTGAAGTTAATAATTTCAAATTACCAACTTAGTTATTATCTTGAAATTGAGAACTTGAAGTTCTGAAGATCAGATCTTGAAGTTAGTAATTTCAAATTACCAATTTAGTTATTAACTTGAAATTGAGAACTTGAAGTTCCGAAGATCAGATCTTGAAGTTAATAATTTCAAATTACCAATTTAGTTATTAACTTGTAATTGAGAACTTGAAGTTCTGAAGATCAGATCTTGAAGTTAGTAATTTCTAATTACCAATTTAGTTATTAACTTGAAATTGAGAACTTGAAGTTCCGAAGATCAGATCTTGAAGTTAATAATTTCAAATTACCAATTTAGTTATTAACTTGAAATTGAGAACTTGAAGTTCTGAAGATCAGAACTTGAAGTTAGGAATTTCAAATTACCAATTTAGTTATTAACTTGTAATTGAGAACTTGAAGTTCTGAAGATCAGATCTTGAAGTTAATAATTTCAAATTACCAACTTAGTTATTATCTTGAAATTGAGAACTTGAAGTTCTGAAGATCAGATCTTGAAGTTATAATTTCAAATTACCAATTTAGTTATTAACTTGAAATTGAGAACTTGAAGTACCGAAGATCAGATCTTGAAGTTAATAATTTCAAATTACCAATTTAGTTATTATCTTGAAATTGAGAACTTGAAGTTCTGAAGATCAGATCTTGAAGTTAGTAATTTCAAATTACCAATTTAGTTATTAACTTGAAATTGAGAACTTGAAGTTCCGAAGATCAGATCTTGAAGTTAATAATTTCAAATTACCAATTTAGTTATTAACTTGAAATTGAGAACTTGAAGTTCTGAAGATCAGATCTTGGAGTTAGTAATTTCAAACTACCAATTTAGTTATTAACTTGAAATTGAGAACTTGAAGTTCTGAAGATCAGATCTTGAAGTTACTAATTTCAAATTACCAATTTAGTTATTAACTTGAAATTGAGAACTTGAAGTTCCGAAGATCAGATCTTGAAGTTAATAATTTCAAATTACCAATTTAGTTATTAACTTGAAATTGAGAACTTGAAGTTCTGAAGATCAGATCTTGAAGTTAGTAATTTCAAACTACCAATTTAGTTATTAACTTGAAATTGAGAACTTGAAGTTCTGAAGATCAGATCTTGAAGTTAGTAATTTCAAATTACCAATTTAGTTATTAACTTGAAATTGAGAACTTGAAGTTCTGAAGATCAGATCTTGAAGTTAGTAATTTCAAATTACCAATTTAGTTATTAACTTGAAATTAAGAACTTGAAGTTCTGAAGATCAGATCTTGAAGTTAGTAATTTCAAATTACCAATTTAGTTATTAACTTGAAATTGAGAACTTCAAGTTCCGAAGATCAGATCTTGAAGTTAATAATTTCAAATTAACAATTTAGTTATTAACTTGAAATTGAGAACTTGAAGTTCTGAAGATCAGATCTTGTAGTTAGAAATTTCAAATTTCCAATTTAGTTATTAACTTGAAATTGAGAACTTGAAGTTCTGAAGATCAGATCTTGAAGTTAGTAATTTCAAATTACCAATTTAGTTATTATCTTGAAATTGAGAACTTGAAGTTCTGAAGATCAGAACTTGAAGTTAGGAATTTCAAATTACCAATTTAGTTATTAACTTGTAATTGAGAACTTGAAGTTCTGAAGATCAGATCTTGAAGTTAATAATTTCAAATTACCAACTTAGTTATTATCTTGAAATTGAGAACTTGAAGTTCTGAAAATCAGATCTTGAAGTTAGTAATTTCAAATTACCATTTAGTTATTAACTTGAAATTGAGAACTTGAAGTTCCGAAGATCAGATCTTGAAGTTAATAATTTCAAATTACCAATTTAGTTATTATCTTGAAATTGAGAACTTGACGTTCTGAAGATCAGATCTTGAAGTTAGTAATTTCAAATTACCAATTTAGTTATTAACTTGAAATTGAGAACTTGAAGTTCTGAAGATCAGAACTTGAAGGTAGGAATTTCAAATTACCAATTTAGTTATTAACTTGTAATTGAGAACTTGAAGTTCTGAATATCAGATCTTGAAGTTAATAATTTCAAATTACCAACTTAGTTATTATCTTGAAATTGAGAACTTGAAGTTCTGAAGATCAGATCTTGAAGTTAGTAATTTCAAATTACCAATTTAGTTTTTAACTTGAAATTCAGAACTTGAAGTTCCGAAGATCAGATCTTGAAGTTAATAATTTCAAATTACCAATTTAGTTATTAACTTGAAATTGAGAACTTGAAGTTCTGAAGATCAGATCTTGAAGTTAGTAATTTCAAATTACCAATTTAGTTATTAACTTGAAATTGAGAACTTGAAGTTCCGAAGATCAGATCTTGAAGTTAATAATTTCAAATTACCAATTTAGTTATTAACTTGAAATTGAGAACTTGAAGTTCTGAAGATCAGATCTTGAAGTTAGGAATTTCAAATTACCAATTTAGTTATTAACTTGTAATTGAGAACTTGAAGTTCTGAAGATCAGATCTTGAAGTTAATAATTTCAAATTACCAATTTAGTTATTATCTTGAAATTGAGAACTTGAAGTTCTGAAGATCAGATCTTGAAGTTAGTAATTTCAAATTACCAATTTAGTTATTAACTTGAAATTGAGAACTTGAAGTTCTGAAGATCAGATCTTGAAGTTAGTAATTTCAAATTACCAATTTAGTTATTATCTTGAAATTGAGAACTTGAAGTTCTGAAGATCAGAACTTGAAGTTAGGAATTTCAAATTACCAATTTAGTTTATAACTTGTAATTGAGAACTTGAAGTTCTGAAGATCAGATCTTGAAGTTAGTAATTTCAAATTACCAATTTAGTTATTAACTTGAAATTGAGAACTTGTAGTTCCGAAGATCAGATCTTGAAGTTAATAATTTCAAATTACCAATTTAGTTATTAACTTGAAATTGAGAACTTGAAGTTCTGAAGATCAGATCTTGAAGTTAGTAATTTCAAATTACCAATTTATTTATTAACTTGAAATTGAGAACTTGAAGTTCTGAAGATCAGATCTTGAAGTTCGAATTTCAAATTACCAATTTAGTTATTAACTTGAAATTGAGAACTTGAAGTTCCCAAGATCAGATCTTGAAGTTAGTAATTTCAAATTACCAATTTAGTTATTAACTTGAAATTGAGAACTTGAAGTTCCGAAGATCAGATCTTGTAGTTAATAATTTCAAATTACCAATTTAGTTATTAACTTGAAATTGAGAACTTGAAGTTCTGAAGATCAGATCTTGAAGTTAGTAATTTCAAATTACCAATTTAGTTATTAACTTGAAATTGAGAACTTGAAGTTCTGAAGATCAGATCTTGAAGTTAGTAATTTCTAATTACCAATTTAGTTATTAACTTGAAATTGAGAACTTGAAGTTCTGAAGATCAGAACTTGAAGTTAGTAATTTCAAATTACCAATTTAGTTATTAACTTGTAATTGAGAACTTGAAGTTCTGAATATCAGATCTTGAAGTTAATAATTTCAAATTACCAACTTAGTTATTATCTTGAAATTGAGAACTTGAAGTTCTGAAGATCAGATCTTGAAGTTAGGAATTTCAAATTACCAATTTAGTTATTAACTTGAAATTGAGAACTTGAAGTTCCGAAGATCAGATCTTGAAGTTAATAATTTCAAATTACCAATTTAGTTATTAACTTGAAATTGAGAACTTGAAGTTCTGAAGATCAGATCTTGAAGTTAGTAATTTCAAATTACCAATTTAGTTATTAACTTGAAATTGAGATCTTGAAGTTCCCAAGATCAGATCTTGAAGTTAATAATTTCAAATTAACAATTTAGTTATTAACTTAAATTGAGAACTTGAAGTTCTGAAGATCAGATCTTGAAGTTAGGAATTTCAAATTACCAATTTAGTTATTAACTTGAAATTGAGAACTTGAAGTTCTGAAGATCAGATCTTGAAGTTAGTAATTTCAAATTACCAATTTAGTTATTAACTTGAAATTAAGAACTTGAAGTTCTGAAGATCAGATCTTGAAGTTAGTAATTTCAAATTACCAACTTAGTTATTATCTTGAAATTGAGAACTTGAAGTTCTGAGGATCAGATCTTGAAGTTAGTAATTTCAAATTACCAATTTAGTTATTAACTTGAAATTGAGAACTTGAAGTTCTGAAGATCAGATCTTGAAGTTAGTAATTTCAAATTACCAATTTAGTTATTATCTTGAAATTGAGAACTTGAAGTTCTGAAGATCAGAACTTGAAGTTAGGAATTTCAAATTACCAATTTAGTTATTAACTTGTAATTGAGAACTTGAAGTTCTGAATATCAGATCTTGAAGTTAATAATTTCAAATTACCAACTTATTTATTATCTTGAAATTGAGAACTTGAAGTTCGGAAGATCAGATCTTGAAGTTAGTAATTTCAAAATACCAATTTAGTTATTAACTTGAAATTGAGAACTTGAAGTTCCGAAGATCAGATCTTGAAGTTAGTAATTTCAAATTACCAATTTAGTTATTAACTTGAAATTGAGAACTTGAAGTTCTGAAGATCAGATCTTGAAGTTAATAATTTCAAATTACCAATTTAGTTATTAACTTGAAATTGAGAACTTGAAGTTCTGAAGATCAGATCTTGAAGTTTGGAATTTCAAATTACCAATTTAGCTATTAACTTGAAATTGAGAACTTGAAGTTCTGAAGATCAGAACTTGAAGTTAGGAATTTCAAATTACCAATTTAGTTATTAACTTGTAATTGAGAACTTGAAGTTCTGAAGATCAGATCTTGAAGTTAATAATTTCAAATTACCAACTTAGTTATTATCTTGAAATTGAGAACTTGAAGTTCTGAAGATCAGATCTTGAAGTTATAATTTCAAATTACCAATTTAGTTATTAACTTGAAATTGAGAACTTGAGGTTCCGAAGATCAGATCTTGAAGTTAATAATTTCAAATTACCAATTTAGTTATTATCTTGAAATTGAGAACTTGAAGTTCTGAAGATCAGAACTTGAAGTTAATAATTTCAAATTACCAACTTAGTTATTATCTTGAAATTGAGAACTTGAAGTTCTGAAGATCAGATCTTGAAGTTAGTAATTTCAAATTACCAATTTAGTTATTAACTTGAAATTGAGAACTTGAAGTTCCGAAGATCAGATCTTGAAGTTAATAATTTCAAATTACCAATTTAGTTATAAACTTGAAATTGAGAACTAGAAGTTCTGAAGATCAGATCTTGAAGTTAGTAATTTCAAACTACCAATTTAGTTATTAACTTGAAATTGAGAACTTGAAGTTCTGAAGATCAGATCTTGAAGTTAGTAATTTCAAATTACCAATTTAGTTATTAACTTGAAATTGAGAACTTGAAGTTCTGAAGATCAGATCTTGAAGTTAGTAATTTCAAATTACCAATTTAGTTATTAACTTGAAATTAAGAACATGAAGTTCTGAAGATCAGATCTTGAAGTTGGTAATTTCAAATTACCAATTTAGTTATTAACTTGAAATTGAGAACTTGAAGTTCCGAAGATCAGATCTTGAAGTTAATAATTTCAAATTACCAATTTAGTTATTAACTTGAAATTGAGAACTTGAAGTTCTGAAGATCAGATCTTGAAGTTAGTAATTTCAAACTACTAATTTAGTTATTAACTTGAAATTGAGAACTTGAAGTTCTGAAGATTAGTAATTTCAAATTACCAATTTAGTTATTAACTTGAAATTGAGAACTTGAAGTTCTGAAGATCAGATCTTGAAGTTAGAAATTTCAAATTACCAATTTAGTTATTAACTTGAAATTGAGAACTTGAAGTTCTGAAGATCAGATCTTGTAGTTAGAAATTTCAAATTGCCAATTTAGTTATTCACTTGAAATTGAGAACTTGAAGTTCTGAAGATCAGATCTTGTAGTTAGAAATTTCAAATTGCCAATTTAGTTATTAACTTGAAATTGAGAACTTGAAGTTCTGAAGATCAGATCTTGAAGTTAGTAATTTCAAATTACCAATTTAGTTATTATCTTGAAATTGAGAACTTGAAGTTCTGAAGATCAGAACTTGAAGTTAGGAATTTCAAATTACCAATTTAGTTATTAACTTGAAATTGAGAACTTGAAGTTCTGAAGATCAGATCTAGAAGTTAGTAATTTCAAATTACCAATTTAGTTATTAACTTGAAATTGAGAACTTGAAGTTCTGAAGATCAGATCTAGAAGTTAGTAATTTCAAATTACCAATTTAGTTATTATCTTGAAATTGAGAACTTGAAGTTCTGAAGATCAGAACTTGAAGTTAGGAATTTCAAATTACCAATTTAATTATTAACTTGTAATTGAGAACTTGAAGTTCTGAATATCAGATCTTGAAGTTAATAATTTCAAATTACCAACTTAGTTATTATCTTGAAATTGAGAACTTGAAGTTCTGAAGATCAGATCTTGAAGTTAGTAATTTCAAATTACCAATTTAGTTATTAACTTGAAATTGAGAACTTGAAGTTCCGAAGATCAGATCTTGAAGTTAATAATTTCAAATTACCAATTTAGTTATTAACTTGAAATTGAGAACTTGAAGTTCTGAAGATCAGATCTTGAAGTTAGTAATTTCAAATTACCAATTTAGTTATTAACTTGAAATTGAGAACTTGAAGTTCTGAAGATCAGATCTTGAAGTTAGTAATTTCAAATTACCAATTTAGTTATTAACTTGCAATTGAGAACTTGAAGTTCTGAAGATCAGAACTTGAAGGTAGGAATTTCAAATTACCAATTTAGTTATTAACTTGTAATTGAGAACTTGAAGTTCTGAATATCAGATCTTGAAGTTAATAATTTCAAATTACCAACTTAGTTATTATCTTGAAATTGAGAACTTGAAGTTCTGAAGATCAGATCTTGAAGTTAGTAATTTCAAATTACCAATTTAGTTATTAACTTGAAATTGAGAACTTGAAGTTCCGAAGATCAGATCTTGAAGTTAATAATTTCAAATTACCAATTTAGTTATTAACTTGTAATTGAGAACTTGAAGTTCTGAAGATCAGATCTTGAAGTTAGTAATTTCTAATTACCAATTTAGTTATTAACTTGAAATTGAGAACTTGAAGTTCCGAAGATCAGATCTTGAAGTTAATAATTTCAAATTACCAATTTAGTTATTAACTTGAAATTGAGAACTTGAAGTTCTGAAGATCAGAACTTGAAGTTAGGAATTTCAAATTACCAATTTAGTTATTAACTTGTAATTGAGAACTTGAAGTTCTGAAGATCAGATCTTGAAGTTAATAATTTCAAATTACCAACTTAGTTATTATCTTGAAATTGAGAACTTGAAGTTCTGAAGATCAGATCTTGAAGTTATAATTTCAAATTACCAATTTAGTTATTAACTTGAAATTGAGAACTTGAAGTACCGAAGATCAGATCTTGAAGTTAATAATTTCAAATTACCAATTTAGTTATTATCTTGAAATTGAGAACTTGAAGTTCTGAAGATCAGATCTTGAAGTTAGTAATTTCAAATTACCAATTTAGTTATTAACTTGAAATTGAGAACTTGAAGTTCCGAAGATCAGATCTTGAAGTTAATAATTTCAAATTACCAATTTAGTTATTAACTTGAAATTGAGAACTTGAAGTTCTGAAGATCAGATCTTGGAGTTAGTAATTTCAAACTACCAATTTAGTTATTAACTTGAAATTGAGAACTTGAAGTTCTGAAGATCAGATCTTGAAGTTACTAATTTCAAATTACCAATTTAGTTATTAACTTGAAATTGAGAACTTGAAGTTCCGAAGATCAGATCTTGAAGTTAATAATTTCAAATTACCAATTTAGTTATTAACTTGAAATTGAGAACTTGAAGTTCTGAAGATCAGATCTTGAAGTTAGTAATTTCAAACTACCAATTTAGTTATTAACTTGAAATTGAGAACTTGAAGTTCTGAAGATCAGATCTTGAAGTTAGTAATTTCAAATTACCAATTTAGTTATTAACTTGAAATTGAGAACTTGAAGTTCTGAAGATCAGATCTTGAAGTTAGTAATTTCAAATTACCAATTTAGTTATTAACTTGAAATTAAGAACTTGAAGTTCTGAAGATCAGATCTTGAAGTTAGTAATTTCAAATTACCAATTTAGTTATTAACTTGAAATTGAGAACTTCAAGTTCCGAAGATCAGATCTTGAAGTTAATAATTTCAAATTAACAATTTAGTTATTAACTTGAAATTGAGAACTTGAAGTTCTGAAGATCAGATCTTGTAGTTAGAAATTTCAAATTTCCAATTTAGTTATTAACTTGAAATTGAGAACTTGAAGTTCTGAAGATCAGATCTTGAAGTTAGTAATTTCAAATTACCAATTTAGTTATTATCTTGAAATTGAGAACTTGAAGTTCTGAAGATCAGAACTTGAAGTTAGGAATTTCAAATTACCAATTTAGTTATTAACTTGTAATTGAGAACTTGAAGTTCTGAAGATCAGATCTTGAAGTTAATAATTTCAAATTACCAACTTAGTTATTATCTTGAAATTGAGAACTTGAAGTTCTGAAAATCAGATCTTGAAGTTAGTAATTTCAAATTACCATTTAGTTATTAACTTGAAATTGAGAACTTGAAGTTCCGAAGATCAGATCTTGAAGTTAATAATTTCAAATTACCAATTTAGTTATTATCTTGAAATTGAGAACTTGACGTTCTGAAGATCAGATCTTGAAGTTAGTAATTTCAAATTACCAATTTAGTTATTAACTTGAAATTGAGAACTTGAAGTTCTGAAGATCAGAACTTGAAGGTAGGAATTTCAAATTACCAATTTAGTTATTAACTTGTAATTGAGAACTTGAAGTTCTGAATATCAGATCTTGAAGTTAATAATTTCAAATTACCAACTTAGTTATTATCTTGAAATTGAGAACTTGAAGTTCTGAAGATCAGATCTTGAAGTTAGTAATTTCAAATTACCAATTTAGTTTTTAACTTGAAATTCAGAACTTGAAGTTCCGAAGATCAGATCTTGAAGTTAATAATTTCAAATTACCAATTTAGTTATTAACTTGAAATTGAGAACTTGAAGTTCTGAAGATCAGATCTTGAAGTTAGTAATTTCAAATTACCAATTTAGTTATTAACTTGAAATTGAGAACTTGAAGTTCCGAAGATCAGATCTTGAAGTTAATAATTTCAAATTACCAATTTAGTTATTAACTTGAAATTGAGAACTTGAAGTTCTGAAGATCAGATCTTGAAGTTAGGAATTTCAAATTACCAATTTAGTTATTAACTTGTAATTGAGAACTTGAAGTTCTGAAGATCAGATCTTGAAGTTAATAATTTCAAATTACCAATTTAGTTATTATCTTGAAATTGAGAACTTGAAGTTCTGAAGATCAGATCTTGAAGTTAGTAATTTCAAATTACCAATTTAGTTATTAACTTGAAATTGAGAACTTGAAGTTCTGAAGATCAGATCTTGAAGTTAGTAATTTCAAATTACCAATTTAGTTATTATCTTGAAATTGAGAACTTGAAGTTCTGAAGATCAGAACTTGAAGTTAGGAATTTCAAATTACCAATTTAGTTTATAACTTGTAATTGAGAACTTGAAGTTCTGAAGATCAGATCTTGAAGTTAGTAATTTCAAATTACCAATTTAGTTATTAACTTGAAATTGAGAACTTGTAGTTCCGAAGATCAGATCTTGAAGTTAATAATTTCAAATTACCAATTTAGTTATTAACTTGAAATTGAGAACTTGAAGTTCTGAAGATCAGATCTTGAAGTTAGTAATTTCAAATTACCAATTTATTTATTAACTTGAAATTGAGAACTTGAAGTTCTGAAGATCAGATCTTGAAGTTCGAATTTCAAATTACCAATTTAGTTATTAACTTGAAATTGAGAACTTGAAGTTCCCAAGATCAGATCTTGAAGTTAGTAATTTCAAATTACCAATTTAGTTATTAACTTGAAATTGAGAACTTGAAGTTCCGAAGATCAGATCTTGTAGTTAATAATTTCAAATTACCAATTTAGTTATTAACTTGAAATTGAGAACTTGAAGTTCTGAAGATCAGATCTTGAAGTTAGTAATTTCAAATTACCAATTTAGTTATTAACTTGAAATTGAGAACTTGAAGTTCTGAAGATCAGATCTTGAAGTTAGTAATTTCTAATTACCAATTTAGTTATTAACTTGAAATTGAGAACTTGAAGTTCTGAAGATCAGAACTTGAAGTTAGTAATTTCAAATTACCAATTTAGTTATTAACTTGTAATTGAGAACTTGAAGTTCTGAATATCAGATCTTGAAGTTAATAATTTCAAATTACCAACTTAGTTATTATCTTGAAATTGAGAACTTGAAGTTCTGAAGATCAGATCTTGAAGTTAGGAATTTCAAATTACCAATTTAGTTATTAACTTGAAATTGAGAACTTGAAGTTCCGAAGATCAGATCTTGAAGTTAATAATTTCAAATTACCAATTTAGTTATTAACTTGAAATTGAGAACTTGAAGTTCTGAAGATCAGATCTTGAAGTTAGTAATTTCAAATTACCAATTTAGTTATTAACTTGAAATTGAGATCTTGAAGTTCCCAAGATCAGATCTTGAAGTTAATAATTTCAAATTAACAATTTAGTTATTAACTTAAATTGAGAACTTGAAGTTCTGAAGATCAGATCTTGAAGTTAGGAATTTCAAATTACCAATTTAGTTATTAACTTGAAATTGAGAACTTGAAGTTCTGAAGATCAGATCTTGAAGTTAGTAATTTCAAATTACCAATTTAGTTATTAACTTGAAATTAAGAACTTGAAGTTCTGAAGATCAGATCTTGAAGTTAGTAATTTCAAATTACCAACTTAGTTATTATCTTGAAATTGAGAACTTGAAGTTCTGAGGATCAGATCTTGAAGTTAGTAATTTCAAATTACCAATTTAGTTATTAACTTGAAATTGAGAACTTGAAGTTCTGAAGATCAGATCTTGAAGTTAGTAATTTCAAATTACCAATTTAGTTATTATCTTGAAATTGAGAACTTGAAGTTCTGAAGATCAGAACTTGAAGTTAGGAATTTCAAATTACCAATTTAGTTATTAACTTGTAATTGAGAACTTGAAGTTCTGAATATCAGATCTTGAAGTTAATAATTTCAAATTACCAACTTATTTATTATCTTGAAATTGAGAACTTGAAGTTCGGAAGATCAGATCTTGAAGTTAGTAATTTCAAAATACCAATTTAGTTATTAACTTGAAATTGAGAACTTGAAGTTCCGAAGATCAGATCTTGAAGTTAGTAATTTCAAATTACCAATTTAGTTATTAACTTGAAATTGAGAACTTGAAGTTCTGAAGATCAGATCTTGAAGTTAATAATTTCAAATTACCAATTTAGTTATTAACTTGAAATTGAGAACTTGAAGTTCTGAAGATCAGATCTTGAAGTTTGGAATTTCAAATTACCAATTTAGCTATTAACTTGAAATTGAGAACTTGAAGTTCTGAAGATCAGATCTTGAAGTTAGTAATTTCAAATTACCAATTTAGTTATTAACTTGAAATTGAGAACTTGAAGTTCTGAAGATCAGAACTTGAAGTTAGGAATTTCAAATTACCAATTTAGTTATTAACTTGCAATTGAGAACTTGAAGTTCTGAATATCAGATCTTGAAGTTAATAATTTCAAATTACCAACTTAGTTATTATCTGGAAATTGAGAACTTGAAGTTCTGAAGATCAGATCTTGAAGTTAGTAATTTCAAATTACCAATTTAGTTATTAACTTGAAATTGAGAACTTGAAGTTCCGAAGATCAGATCTTGAAGTTAATAATTTCAAATTACTAATTTAGTTATTAACTTGAAATTGAGAACTTGAAGTTCTGAAGATCAGATCTTGAAGTTAGGAATTTCAAATTACCAATTTAGCTATTAACTTGAAATTGAGAACTTGAAGTTCTGAAGATCAGATCTTGAAGTTAGGAATTTCAAATTACCAATTTAGCTATTAACTTGAAATTGAGAACTTGAAGTTCTGAAGATCAGATCTTGAAGTTAGTAATTTCAAATTACCAATTTAGTTATTAACTTGAAATTGAGAACTTGAAGTTCTGAAGATCAGAACTTGAAGTTAGGAATTTCAAATTACCAATTTAGTTATTAACTTGAAATTGAGAACTTGTAGTTCCGAAGATCAGATCTTGAAGTTAATAATTTCAAATTACCAATTTAGTTATTAACTTGAAATTGAGAACTTGAAGTTCTGAAGATCAGATCTTGAAGTTAGTTATTTCAAATTACCAATTTAGTTATTAACTTGAAATTGAGAACTTGAAGTTCTGAAGATCAGATCTTGAAGTTAGTAATTTCAAATTACCAATTTAGTTATTAACTTGAAATTGAGAACTTGAAGTTCCCAAGATCAGATCTTGAAGTTAGTAATTTCAAATTACCTATTTAGTTATTAACTTGAAATTGAGAACTTGAAGTTCCGAAGATCAGATCTTGAAGTTAATAATTTCAAATTACCAATTTAGTTATTAACTTCAAATTGAGAACTTGAAGTTCTGAAGATCAGATCTTGAAGTTAGTAATTTCAAATTACCAATTTAGTTATTAACTTGAAATTGAGAACTTGAAGTTCTGAAGATCAGATCTTGAAGTTAGTAATTTCAAATTACCAATTTAGTTATTAACTTGAAATTGAGAACTTGAAGTTCTGAAGATCAGATCTTGAAGTTAGTAATTTCAAATTACCAATTTAGTTATTAACTTGAAATTGAGAACTTGAAGTTCTGAAGATCAGAACTTGAAGTTAGGAATTTCAAATTACCAATTTAGTTATTAACTTGAAATTGAGAACTTGAAGTTCTGAATATCAGATATTGAAGTTAATAATTTCAAATTACCAACTTAGTTATTATCTTGAAATTGAGAACTTGAAGTTCTGAAGATCAGATCTAGAAGTTAGGAATTTCAAATTACCAATTTAGTTATTAACTTGAAATTGAAAACTTGAAGTTCCGAAGATCAGATCTTGAAGTTAATAATTTCAAATTACCAATTTAGTTATTAACTTGAAATTGAGAACTTGAAGTTCTGAAGATCAGATCTTGAAGTTAGTAATTTCAAATTACCAATTTAGTTATTAACTTGAAATTGAGATCTTGAAGTTCCGAAGATCAGATCTTGAAGTTAAAAATTTCAAATTACCAATTTAGTTATTAACTTGAAATTGAGAACTTGAAGTTCTGAAGATCAGATCTTGAAGTTAGTAATTTAAAATTACCAATTTAGTTATTAACTTGAAATTGAGAACTTGAAGTTCTGAAGATCAGATCTTGAAGTTGGTAATTTCAAATTACCAATTTAGTTATTAACTTGAAATTGAGAACTTGAAGTTCCCAAGATCAGATCTTGAAGTTAATAATTTCAAATTAACAATTTAGTTATTAACTTAAATTGAGAACTTGAAGTTCTGAAGATCAGATCTTGAAGTTAGTAATTTCAAATTACCAACTTAGTTATTATCTTGAAATTGAGAACTTGAAGTTCTGAGGATCAGATCTTGAAGTTAGTAATTTCAAATTACCAATTTAGTTATTAACTTGAAATTGAGAACTTGAAGTTCTGAAGATCAGATCTTGAAGTTAGTAATTTCAAATTACCAATTTAGTTATTATCTTGAAATTGAGAACTTGAAGTTCTGAAGATCAGAACTTGAAGTTAGGAATTTCAAATTACCAATTTAGTTATTCACTTGAAATTGAGAACTTGAAGTTCCCAAGATCAGATCTTGAAGTTAGTAATTTCAAATTACCTATTTAGTTATTAACTTGAAATTGAGAACTTGAAGTTCCGAAGATCAGATCTTGAAGTTAATAATTTCAAATTACCAATTTAGTTATTAACTTGAAATTGAGAACTTGAAGTTCTGAAGATCAGATCTTGAAGTTAGTAATTTCAAATTACCAATTTAGTTATTAACTTGAAATTGAGAACTTGAAGTTCTGAAGATCAGATCTTGAAGTTAGTAATTTCAAATTACCAATTTAGTTATTAACTTGAAATTGAGAACTTGAAGTTCTGAAGATCAGATCTTGAAGTTAGTAATTTCAAATTACCAATTTAGTTATTAACTTGAAATTGAGAACTTGAAGTTCTGAAGATCAGATCTTGAAGTTAGTAATTTCAAATTACCAATTTAGTTATTAACTTGAAATTGAGAACTTGAAGTTCTGAAGATCAGAACTTGAAGTTAGGAATTTCAAATTACCAATTTAGTTATTAACTTGTAATTGAGAACTTGAAGTTCTGAATATCAGATATTGAAGTTAATAATTTCAAATTACCAACTTAGTTATTATCTTGAAATTGAGAACTTGAAGTTCTGAAGATCAGATCTAGAAGTTAGGAATTTCAAATTACCAATTTAGTTATTAACTTGAAATTGAGAACTTGAAGTTCCGAAGATCAGATCTTGAAGTTAATAATTTCAAATTACCAATTTAGTTATTAACTTGAAATTGAGAACTTGAAGTTCTGAAGATCAGATCTTGAAGTTAGTAATTTCAAATTACCAATTTAGTTATTAACTTGTAATTGAGAACTTGAAGTTCTGAATATCAGATATTGAAGTTAATAATTTCAAATTACCAACTTAGTTATTATCTTGAAATTGAGAACTTGAAGTTCTGAAGATCAGATCTAGAAGTTAGGAATTTCAAATTACCAATTTAGTTATTAACTTGAAATTGAGAACTTGAAGTTCTGAAGATCAGATCTTGAAGTTAGTAATTTCAAATTACCAATTTAGTTATTAACTTGAAATTGAGAACTTGAAGTTCTGAAGATCAGATCTTGAAGTTAGTAATTTCAAATTACCAATTTAGTTATTAACTTGAAATTGAGAACTTGAAGTTCTGAAGATCAGATCTTGAAGTTTGGAATTTCAAATTACCAATTTAGCTATTAACTTGAAATTGAGAACTTGAAGTTCTGAAGATCAGATCTTGAAGTTAGTAATTTCAAATTACCAATTTAGTTATTAACTTGAAATTGAGAACTTGAAGTTCTGAAGATCAGAACTTGAAGTTAGGAATTTCAAATTACCAATTTAGTTATTAACTTGCAATTGAGAACTTGAAGTTCTGAATATCAGATCTTGAAGTTAATAATTTCAAATTACCAACTTAGTTATTATCTTGAAATTGAGAACTTGAAGTTCTGAAGATCAGATCTTGAAGTTAGTAATTTCAAATTACCAATTTAGTTATTAACTTGAAATTGAGAACTTGAAGTTCCGAAGATCAGATCTTGAAGTTAATAATTTCAAATTACCAATTTAGTTATTAACTTGTAATTGAGAACTTGAAGTTCTGAAGATCAGATCTTGAAGTTAGTAATTTCAAGTTACCAATTTAGTTATTAACTTGAAATTGAGAACTTGTAGTTCCGAAGATCAGATCTTGAAGTTAATAATTTCAAATTACCAATTTAGTTATTAACTTGAAATTGAGAACTTGAAGTTCTGAAGATCAGATCTTGAAGTTAGTAATTTCAAATTACCAATTTAGTTATTAACTTGAAATTGAGAACTTGAAGTTCTGAAGATCAGATCTTGAAGTTAGTAATTTCAAATTACCAATTTAGTTATTAACTTGAAATTGAGAACTTGAAGTTCCCAAGATCAGATCTTGAAGTTAATAATTTCAAATTAACAATTTAGTTATTAACTTGAAATTGAGAACTTGAAGTTCTGAAGATCAGATCTTGAAGTTACGAATTTCAAATTACCAATTTAGTTATTAACTTGAAATTGAGAACTTGAAGTTCTGAAGATCAGATCTTGAAGTTAGTAATTTCAAATTACCAACTTAGTTATTATCTTGAAATTGAGAACTTGAAGTTTTGAAGATTAGATCTTGAAGTTAGTAATTTCAAATTACCAATTTAGTTATTAACTTGAAATTAAGAACTTGAAGTTCTGAAGATCAGATCTTGAAGTTAGTAATTTCAAATTACCAATTTAGTTATTATCTTGAAATTGAGAACTTGAAGTTCTGCAGATTTGAACTTGAAGTTAGGAATTTCAAATTACCAATTTAGTTATTAACTTGTAATTGAGAACTTGAAGTTCTGAAGATCAGATCTTGAAGTTAATAATTTCAAATTACCAACTTAGTTATTATCTTGAAATTGAGAACTTGAAGTTCTGAAGATCAGATCTTGAAGTTAGTAATTTCAAATTACCAATTTAGTTATTAACTTGCAATTGAGAACTTGAAGTTCCGAAGATCAGATCTTGAAGTTAATAATTTCAAATTACCAATTTAGTTATTAACTTGAAATTGAGAACTTGAAGTTCTGAAGATCAGATCTTGAAGTTAGTAATTTCAAATTACCAATTTAGTTATTAACTTGAAATTGAGAACTTGAAGTTCCCAAGATCAGATCTTGAAGTTAATAATTTCAAATTAACAATTTAGTTATTAACTTGAAATTGAGAACTTGAAGTTCTGAAGATCAGATCTTGAAGTTAGTAATTTCAAATTACCAATTTAGTTATTAACTTGAAATTGAGAACTTGAAGTTCTGAAGATCAGATCTTGAAGTTAGTAATTTCAAATTACCAACTTAGTTATTATCTTGAAATTGAGAACTTGAAGTTCTGAAGATTAGATCTTGAAGTTAGTAATTTCAAATTACCAATTTAGTTATTAACTTGAAATTAAGAACTTGAAGTTCTGAAGATCAGATCTTGAAGTTAGTAATTTCAAATTACCAATTTAGTTATTATCTTGAAATTGAGAACTTGAAGTTCTGCAGATTTGAACTTGAAGTTAGGAATTTCAAATTACCAATTTAGTTATTAACTTGTAATTGAGAACTTGAAGTTCTGAAGATCAGATCTTGAAGTTAATAATTTCAAATTACCAACTTAGTTATTATCTTGAAATTGAGAACTTGAAGTTCTGAAGATCAGATCTTGAAGTTAGTAATTTCAAATTACCAATTTAGTTATTAACTTGCAATTGAGAACTTGAAGTTCCGAAGATCAGATCTTGAAGTTAATAATTTCAAATTACCAATTTAGTTATTAACTTGAAATTGAGAACTTGAAGTTCTGAAGATCAGATCTTGGAGTTAGTAATTTCAAACTACCAATTTAGTTATTAACTTGAAATTGAGAACTTGAAGTTCTGAAGATCAGATCTTGAAGTTAGTAATTTCAAATTACCAATTTAGTTATTAACTTGAAATTGAGATCTTGAAGTTCCGAAGATCAGATCTTGAAGTTAAAAATTTCAAATTACCAATTTAGTTATTAACTTGAAATTGAGAACTTGAAGTTCTGAAGATCAGATCTTGAAGTTAGTAATTTCAAATTACCAATTTAGTTATTAACTTGAAATTGAGAACTTGAAGTTCTGAAGATCAGATCTTGAAGTTAGTAATTTCAAATTACCAATTTAGTTATTAACTTGAAATTGAGAACTTGAAGTTCCCAAGATCAGATCTAGAAGTTAATAATTTCAAATTAACAATTTAGTTATTAACTTAAATTGAGAACTTGAAGTTCTGAAGATCAGATCTTGAAGTTAGGAATTTCAAATTACCAATTTAGTTATTAACTTGAAATTGAGAACTTGAAGTTCTGAAGATCAGATCTTGAAGTTAGTAATTTCAAATTACCAATTTAGTTATTAACTTGAAATTAAGAACTTGAAGTTCTGAAGATCAGATCTTGAAGTTAGTAATTACAAATTACCAACTTAGTTATTATCTTGAAATTGAGAACTTGAAGTTCTGAGGATCAGATCTTGAAGTTAGTAATTTCAAATTACCAATTTAGTTATTAACTTGAAATTGAGAACTTGAAGTTCTGAAGATCAGATCTTGAAGTTAGTAATTTCAAATTACCAATTTAGTTATTATCTTGAAATTGAGAACTTGAAGTTCTGAAGATCAGAACTTGAAGTTAGGAATTTCAAATTACCAATTTAGTTATTAACTTGTAATTGAGAACTTGAAGTTCTGAATATCAGATCTTGAAGTTAATAATTTCAAATTACCAACTTATTTATTATCTTGAAATTGAGAACTTGAAGTTCTGATGATCAGATCTTGAAGTTAGTAATTTCAAATTACCAATTTAGTTATTAACTTGAAATTGAGAACTTGAAGTTCCGAAGATCAGATCTTGAAGTTAATAATTTCAAATTACCAATTTAGTTATTAACTTGAAATTGAGAACTTGAAGTTCTGAAGATCAGATCTTGTAGTTTGGAATTTCAAATTACCAATTTAGCTATTAACTTGAAATTGAGAACTTGAAGTTCTGAAGATCAGATCTTGAAGTTAGTAATTTCAAATTACTAATTTAGTTATTAACTTGAAATTAAGAACTTGAAGTTCTGAAGATCAGAACTTGAAGTTAGGAATTTCAAATTACCAATTTAGTTATTAACTTGCAATTGAGAACTTGAAGTTCTGAATATCAGATCTTGAAGTTAATAATTTCAAATTACAAACTTAGTTATTATCTTGAAATTGAGAACTTGAAGTTCTGAAGATCAGATCTTGAAGTTAGTAATTTCAAATTACCAATTTAGTTATTAACTTGAAATTGAGAACTTGAAGTTCCGAAGATCAGATCTTGAAGTTAATAATTTCAAATTACCAATTTAGTTATTAACTTGTAATTGAGAACTTGAAGTTCTGAAGATCAGATCTTGAAGTTAGTAATTTTAAGTTACCAATTTAGTTATTAACTTGAAATTGAGAACTTGAAGTTCTGAAGATCAGATCTTGAAGTTAGTAATTTCAAATTACCAATTTATTTATTATCTTGAAATTGAGAACTTGAAGTTCTGAAGATCAGAACTTGAAGTTAGGAATTTCAAATTACCAATTTAGTTATTAACTTGTAATTGAGAACTTGAAGTTCTGAATATCAGATCTTGAAGTTAATAATTTCAAATTACCAACTTATTTATTATCTTGAAATTGAGAACTTGAAGTTCTGATGATCAGATCTTGAAGTTAGTAATTTCAAATTACCAATTTAGTTATTAACTTGAAATTGAGAACTTGAAGTTCCGAAGATCAGATCTTGAAGTTAATAATTTCAAATTACCAATTTAGTTATTAACTTGAAATTGAGAACTTGAAGTTCTGAAGATCAGATCTTGTAGTTTGGAATTTCAAATTACCAATTTAGCTATTAACTGGAAATTGAGAACTTGAAGTTCTGAAGATCAGATCTTGAAGTTAGTAATTTCAAATTACTAATTTAGTTATTAACTTGAAATTGAGAACTTGAAGTTCTGAAGATCAGAACTTGAAGTTAGGAATTTCAAATTACCAATTTAGTTATTAACTTGCAATTGAGAACTTGAAGTTCTGAATATCAGATCTTGAAGTTAATAATTTCAAATTACAAACTTAGTTATTATCTTGAAATTGAGAACTTGAAGTTCTGAAGATCAGATCTTGAAGTTAGTAATTTCAAATTACCAATTTAGTTATTAACTTGAAATTGAGAACTTGAAGTTCCGAAGATCAGATCTTGAAGTTAATAATTTCAAATTACCAATTTAGTTATTAACTTGTAATTGAGAACTTGAAGTTCTGAAGATCAGATCTTGAAGTTAGTAATTTCAAGTTACCAATTTAGTTATTAACTTGAAATTGAGAACTTGTAGTTCCGAAGATCAGATCTTGAAGTTAATAATTTCAAATTACCAATTTAGTTATTAACTTGCAATTGAGAACTTGAAGTTCTGAATATCAGATCTTGAAGTTAATAATTTCAAATTACCAACTTAGTTATTATCTTGAAATTGAGAACTTGAAGTTCCGAAGATCAGATCTTGAAGTTATTAATTTCAAATTACCAATTTAGTTATTAACTTGAAATTGAGAACTTGAAGTTCCGAAGATCAGATCTTGAAGTTAATAATTTCAAATTACCAATTTAGTTATTAACTTGTAATTGAGAACTTGAAGTTCTGAAGATCAGATCTTGAAGTTAGTAATTTCAAGTTACCAATTTAGTTATTAACTTGAAATTGAGAACTTGTAGTTCCGAAGATCAGATCTTGAAGTTAATAATTTCAAATTACCAATTTAGTTATTAACTTGAAATTGAGAACTTGAAGTTCTGAGGATCAGATCTTGAAGTTAGTAATTTCAAATTACCAATTTAGTTATTAACTTGAAATTGAGAACTTGAAGTTCTGAAGATCAGATCTTGAAGTTAGTAATTTCAAATTACCAATTTAGTTATTAACTTGAAATTGAGAACTTGAAGTTCCCAAGATCAGATCTTGAAGTTAATAATTTCAAATTAACAATTTAGTTATTAACTTGAAATTGAGAACTTGAAGTTCTGAAGATCAGATCTTGAAGTTAGGAATTTCAAATTACCAATTTAGTTATTAACTTGAAATTGAGAACTTGAAGTTCTGAAGATCAGATCTTGAAGTTAGTAATTTCAAATTACCAACTTAGTTATTATCTTGAAATTGAGAACTTGAAGTTCTGAAGATTAGATCTTGAAGTTAGTAATTTCAAATTACCAATTTAGTTATTAACTTGAAATTAAGAACTTGAAGTTCTGAAGATCAGATCTTGAAGTTAGTAATTTCAAATTACCAATTTAGTTATTATCTTGAAATTGAGAACTTGAAGTTCTGCAGATTTGAACTTGAAGTTAGGAATTTCAAATTACCAATTTAGTTATTAACTTGTAATTGAGAACTTGAAGTTCTGAAGATCAGATCTTGAAGTTAATAATTTCAAATTACCAACTTAGTTATTATCTTGAAATTGAGAACTTGAAGTTCTGAAGATCAGATCTTGAAGTTAGTAATTTCAAATTACCAATTTAGTTATTAACTTGCAATTGAGAACTTGAAGTTCCGAAGATCAGATCTTGAAGTTAATAATTTCAAATTACCAATTTAGTTATTAACTTGAAATTGAGAACTTGAAGTTCTGAAGATCAGATCTTGGAGTTAGTAATTTCAAACTACCAATTTAGTTATTAACTTGAAATTGAGAACTTGAAGTTCTGAAGATCAGATCTTGAAGTTAGTAATTTCAAATTACCAATTTAGTTATTAACTTGAAATTGAGATCTTGAAGTTCCGAAGATCAGATCTTGAAGTTAAAAATTTCAAATTACCAATTTAGTTATTAACTTGAAATTGAGAACTTGAAGTTCTGAAGATCAGATCTTGAAGTTAGTAATTTCAAATTACCAATTTAGTTATTAACTTGAAATTGAGAACTTGAAGTTCTGAAGATCAGATCTTGAAGTTAGTAATTTCAAATTACCAATTTAGTTATTAACTTGAAATTGAGAACTTGAAGTTCCCAAGATCAGATCTTGAAGTTAATAATTTCAAATTAACAATTTAGTTATTAACTTAAATTGAGAACTTGAAGTTCTGAAGATCAGATCTTGAAGTTAGGAATTTCAAATTACCAATTTAGTTATTAACTTGAAATTGAGAACTTGAAGTTCTGAAGATCAGATCTTGAAGTTAGTAATTTCAAATTACCAATTTAGTTATTAACTTGAAATTAAGAACTTGAAGTTCTGAAGATCAGATCTTGAAGTTAGTAATTACAAATTACCAACTTAGTTATTATCTTGAAATTGAGAACTTGAAGTTCTGAGGATCAGATCTTGAAGTTAGTAATTTCAAATTACCAATTTAGTTATTAACTTGAAATTGAGAACTTGAAGTTCTGAAGATCAGATCTTGAAGTTAGTAATTTCAAATTACCAATTTAGTTATTATCTTGAAATTGAGAACTTGAAGTTCTGAAGATCAGAACTTGAAGTTAGGAATTTCAAATTACCAATTTAGTTATTAACTTGTAATTGAGAACTTGAAGTTCTGAATATCAGATCTTGAAGTTAATAATTTCAAATTACCAACTTATTTATTATCTTGAAATTGAGAACTTGAAGTTCTGATGATCAGATCTTGAAGTTAGTAATTTCAAATTACCAATTTAGTTATTAACTTGAAATTGAGAACTTGAAGTTCCGAAGATCAGATCTTGAAGTTAATAATTTCAAATTACCAATTTAGTTATTAACTTGAAATTGAGAACTTGAAGTTCTGAAGATCAGATCTTGTAGTTTGGAATTTCAAATTACCAATTTAGCTATTAACTTGAAATTGAGAACTTGAAGTTCTGAAGATCAGATCTTGAAGTTAGTAATTTCAAATTACTAATTTAGTTATTAACTTGAAATTAAGAACTTGAAGTTCTGAAGATCAGAACTTGAAGTTAGGAATTTCAAATTACCAATTTAGTTATTAACTTGCAATTGAGAACTTGAAGTTCTGAATATCAGATCTTGAAGTTAATAATTTCAAATTACAAACTTAGTTATTATCTTGAAATTGAGAACTTGAAGTTCTGAAGATCAGATCTTGAAGTTAGTAATTTCAAATTACCAATTTAGTTATTAACTTGAAATTGAGAACTTGAAGTTCCGAAGATCAGATCTTGAAGTTAATAATTTCAAATTACCAATTTAGTTATTAACTTGTAATTGAGAACTTGAAGTTCTGAAGATCAGATCTTGAAGTTAGTAATTTCAAGTTACCAATTTAGTTATTAACTTGAAATTGAGAACTTGTAGTTCCGAAGATCAGATCTTGAAGTTAATAATTTCAAATTACCAATTTAGTTATTAACTTGAAATTGAGAACTTGAAGTTCTGAAGATCAGATCTTGAAGTTAGTAATTTCAAATTACCAATTTAGTTATTAACTTGAAATTGAGAACTTGAAGTTCTGAAGATCAGATCTTGAAGTTAGTAATTTCAAATTACCAATTTAGTTATTAACTTGAAATTGAGAACTTGAAGTTCCCAAGATCAGATCTTGAAGTTAATAATTTCAAATTAACAATTTAGTTATTAACTTGAAATTGAGAACTTGAAGTTCTGAAGATCAGATCTTGAAGTTAGGAATTTCAAATTACCAATTTAGTTATTAACTTGAAATTGAGAACTTGAAGTTCTGAAGATCAGATCTTGAAGTTAGTAATTTCAAATTACCAACTTAGTTATTATCTTGAAATTGAGAACTTGAAGTTCTGAAGATTAGATCTTGAAGTTAGTAATTTCAAATTACCAATTTAGTTATTAACTTGAAATTAAGAACTTGAAGTTCTGAAGATCAGATCTTGAAGTTAGTAATTTCAAATTACCAATTTAGTTATTATCTTGAAATTGAGAACTTGAAGTTCTGCAGATTTGAACTTGAAGTTAGGAATTTCAAATTACCAATTTAGTTATTAACTTGTAATTGAGAACTTGAAGTTCTGAAGATCAGATCTTGAAGTTAATAATTTCAAATTACCAACTTAGTTATTATCTTGAAATTGAGAACTTGAAGTTCTGAAGATCAGATCTTGAAGTTAGTAATTTCAAATTACCAATTTAGTTATTAACTTGCAATTGAGAACTTGAAGTTCCGAAGATCAGATCTTGAAGTTAATAATTTCAAATTACCAATTTAGTTATTAACTTGAAATTGAGAACTTGAAGTTCTGAAGATCAGATCTTGGAGTTAGTAATTTCAAACTACCAATTTAGTTATTAACTTGAAATTGAGAACTTGAAGTTCTGAAGATCAGATCTTGAAGTTAGTAATTTCAAATTACCAATTTAGTTATTAACTTGAAATTGAGATCTTGAAGTTCCGAAGATCAGATCTTGAAGTTAAAAATTTCAAATTACCAATTTAGTTATTAACTTGAAATTGAGAACTTGAAGTTCTGAAGATCAGATCTTGAAGTTAGTAATTTCAAATTACCAATTTAGTTATTAACTTGAAATTGAGAACTTGAAGTTCTGAAGATCAGATCTTGAAGTTAGTAATTTCAAATTACCAATTTAGTTATTAACTTGAAATTGAGAACTTGAAGTTCCCAAGATCAGATCTTGAAGTTAATAATTTCAAATTAACAATTTAGTTATTAACTTAAATTGAGAACTTGAAGTTCTGAAGATCAGATCTTGAAGTTAGGAATTTCAAATTACCAATTTAGTTATTAACTTGAAATTGAGAACTTGAAGTTCTGAAGATCAGATCTTGAAGTTAGTAATTTCAAATTACCAATTTAGTTATTAACTTGAAATTAAGAACTTGAAGTTCTGAAGATCAGATCTTGAAGTTAGTAATTACAAATTACCAACTTAGTTATTATCTTGAAATTGAGAACTTGAAGTTCTGAGGATCAGATCTTGAAGTTAGTAATTTCAAATTACCAATTTAGTTATTAACTTGAAATTGAGAACTTGAAGTTCTGAAGATCAGATCTTGAAGTTAGTAATTTCAAATTACCAATTTAGTTATTATCTTGAAATTGAGAACTTGAAGTTCTGAAGATCAGAACTTGAAGTTAGGAATTTCAAATTACCAATTTAGTTATTAACTTGTAATTGAGAACTTGAAGTTCTGAATATCAGATCTTGAAGTTAATAATTTCAAATTACCAACTTATTTATTATCTTGAAATTGAGAACTTGAAGTTCTGATGATCAGATCTTGAAGTTAGTAATTTCAAATTACCAATTTAGTTATTAACTTGAAATTGAGAACTTGAAGTTCCGATGATCAGATCTTGAAGTTAATAATTTCAAATTACCAATTTAGTTATTAACTTGAAATTGAGAACTTGAAGTTCTGAAGATCAGATCTTGTAGTTTGGAATTTCAAATTACCAATTTAGCTATTAACTTGAAATTGAGAACTTGAAGTTCTGAAGATCAGATCTTGAAGTTAGTAATTTCAAATTACTAATTTAGTTATTAACTTGAAATTAAGAACTTGAAGTTCTGAAGATCAGAACTTGAAGTTAGGAATTTCAAATTACCAATTTAGTTATTAACTTGCAATTGAGAACTTGAAGTTCTGAATATCAGATCTTGAAGTTAATAATTTCAAATTACAAACTTAGTTATTATCTTGAAATTGAGAACTTGAAGTTCTGAAGATCAGATCTTGAAGTTAGTAATTTCAAATTACCAATTTAGTTATTAACTTGAAATTGAGAACTTGAAGTTCCGAAGATCAGATCTTGAAGTTAATAATTTCAAATTACCAATTTAGTTATTAACTTGTAATTGAGAACTTGAAGTTCTGAAGATCAGATCTTGAAGTTAGTAATTTCAAGTTACCAATTTAGTTATTAACTTGAAATTGAGAACTTGTAGTTCCGAAGATCAGATCTTGAAGTTAATAATTTCAAATTACCAATTTAGTTATTAACTTGAAATTGAGAACTTGAAGTTCTGAAGATCAGATCTTGAAGTTAGTAATTTCAAATTACCAATTTAGTTATTAACTTGAAATTGATAACTTGAAGTTCTGAAGATCAGATCTTGTAGTTAGTAATTTCAAATTACCAATTTAGTTATTAACTTGAAATTGAGAACTTGAAGTTCCGAAGATCAGATCTTGAAGTTAATAATTTCAAATTACCAATTTAGTTATTAACTTGAAATTGAGAACTTGAAGTTCTGAAGATCAGATCTTGAAGTTTGGAATTTCAAATTACCAATTTAGCTATTAACTTGAAATTGAGAACTTGAAGTTCTGAAGATCATATCTTGAAGTTAGTAATTTCAAATTACCAATTTAGTTATTAACTTGAAATTGAGAACTTGAAGTTCTGAAGATCAGAACTTGAAGTTAGGAATTTCAAATTACCAATTTAGTTATTAACTTGCAATTGAGAACTTGAAGTTCTGAATATCAGATCTTGAAGTTAATAATTTCAAATTACCAACTTAGTTATTATCTTGAAATTGAGAACTTGAAGTTCTGAAGATCAGATCTTGAAGTTAGTAATTTCAAATTACCAATTTAGTTATTAACTTGAAATTGAGAACTTGTAGTTCCGAAGATCAGATCTTGAAGTTAATAATTTCAAATTACCAATTTAGTTATTAACTTGTAATTGAGAACTTGAAGTTCTGAAGATCAGATCTTGAAGTTAGTAATTTCAAGTTACCAATTTAGTTATTAACTTGAAATTGAGAACTTGTAGTTCCGAAGATCAGATCTTGAAGTTTGGAATTTCAAATTACCAATTTAGTTATTAACTTTAAATTGAGAACTTGAAGTTCTGAAGATCAGATCTTGAAGTTAGTAATTTCAAATTACCAACTTAGTTATTATCTTGAAATTGAGAACTTGAAGTTCTGAAGATTAGATCTTGAAGTTAGTAATTTCAAATTACCAATTTAGTTATTAACTTGAAATTGAGAACTTGAAGTTCTGAAGATCAGATCTTGAAGTTAGTAATTTCAAATTAACAATTTAGTTATTATCTTGAAATTGAGAACTTGAAGTTCTGAAGATCAGATCTTGAAGTTAGGAATTTCAAATTACCAATTTAGTTATTAACTTGTAATTGAGAACTTGAAGTTCTGAAGATCAGATCTTGAAGTTAGTAATTTCAAATTACCAATTTAGTTATTAACTTGCAATTGAGAACTTGAAGTTCCGAAGATCAGATCTTGAAGTTAATAATTTCAAATTACCAATTTAGTTATTAACTTGAAATTGAGAACTTGAAGTTCTGAAGATCAGATCTTGGAGTTAGTAATTTCAAACTACCAATTTAGTTATTAACTTGAAATTGAGAACTTGAAGTTCTGAAGATCAGATCTTGTAGTTAGTAATTTCAAATTACCAATTTAGTTATTAACTTGAAATTGAGATCTTGAAGTTCCGAAGATCAGATCTTGAAGTTAAAAATTTCAAATTACCAATTTAGTTATTAACTTGAAATTGAGAACTTGAAGTTCTGAAGATCAGATCTTGAAGTTAGTAATTTCAAATTACCAATTTAGTTATTAACTTGAAATTGAGAAATTGAAGTTCTGAAGATCAGATCTTGAAGTTAGTAATTTCAAATTACCAATTTAGTTATTAACTTGAAATTGAGAACTTGAAGTTCCCAAGATCAGATCTTGAAGTTAATAATTTCAAATTAACAATTTAGTTATTAACTTAAATTGAGAACTTGAAGTTCTGAAGATCAGATCTTGAAGTTAGGAATTTCAAATTACCAATTTAGTTATTAACTTGAAATTGAGAACTTGAAGTTCTGAAGATCAGATCTTGAAGTTAGTAATTTCAAATTACCAATTTAGTTATTAACTTGAAATTAAGAACTTGAAGTTCTGAAGATCAGATCTTGAAGTTAGTAATTACAAATTACCAACTTAGTTATTATCTTGAAATTGAGAACTTGAAGTTCTGAGGATCAGATCTTGAAGTTAGTAATTTCAAATTACCAATTTAGTTATTAACTTGAAATTGAGAACTTGAAGTTCTGAAGATCAGATCTTGAAGTTAGTAATTTCAAATTACCAATTTAGTTATTATCTTGAAATTGAGAACTTGAAGTTCTGAAGATCAGAACTTGAAGTTAGGAATTTCAAATTACCAATTTAGTTATTAACTTGTAATTGAGAACTTGAAGTTCTGAATATCAGATCTTGAAGTTAATAATTTCAAATTACCAACTTATTTATTATCTTGAAATTGAGAACTTGAAGTTCTGATGATCAGATCTTGAAGTTAGTAATTTCAAATTACCAATTTAGTTATTAACTTGAAATTGAGAACTTGAAGTTCCGAAGATCAGATCTTGAAGTTAATAATTTCAAATTACCAATTTAGTTATTAACTTGAAATTGAGAACTTGAAGTTCTGAAGATCAGATCTTGTAGTTTGGAATTTCAAATTACCAATTTAGCTATTAACTTGAAATTGAGAACTTGAAGTTCTGAAGATCAGATCTTGAAGTTAGTAATTTCAAATTACTAATTTAGTTATTAACTTGAAATTAAGAACTTGAAGTTCTGAAGATCAGAACTTGAAGTTAGGAATTTCAAATTACCAATTTAGTTATTAACTTGCAATTGAGAACTTGAAGTTCTGAATATCAGATCTTGAAGTTAATAATTTCAAATTACAAACTTAGTTATTATCTTGAAATTGAGAACTTGAAGTTCTGAAGATCAGATCTTGAAGTTAGTAATTTCAAATTACCAATTTAGTTATTAACTTGAAATTGAGAACTTGAAGTTCCGAAGATCAGATCTTGAAGTTAATAATTTCAAATTACCAATTTAGTTATTAACTTGTAATTGAGAACTTGAAGTTCTGAAGATCAGATCTTGAAGTTAGTAATTTCAAGTTACCAATTTAGTTATTAACTTGAAATTGAGAACTTGTAGTTCCGAAGATCAGATCTTGAAGTTAATAATTTCAAATTACCAATTTAGTTATTAACTTGAAATTGAGAACTTGAAGTTCTGAAGATCAGATCTTGAAGTTAGTAATTTCAAATTACCAATTTAGTTATTAACTTGAAATTGAGAACTTGAAGTTCTGAAGATCAGATCTTGAAGTTAGTAATTTCAAATTACCAATTTATTTATTAACTTGAAATTGAGAACTTGAAGTTCCCAAGATCAGATCTTGAAGTTAATAATTTCAAATTAACAATTTAGTTATTAACTTGAAATTGAGAACTTGAAGTTCTGAAGATCAGATCTTGAAGTTAGGAATTTCAAATTACCAATTTAGTTATTAACTTGAAATTGAGAACTTGAAGTTCTGAAGATCAGATCTTGAAGTTAGTAATTTCAAATTACCAACTTAGTTATTATCTTGAAATTGAGAACTTGAAGTTCTGAAGATTAGATCTTGAAGTTAGTAATTTCAAATTACCAATTTAGTTATTAACTTGAAATTAAGAACTTGAAGTTCTGAAGATCAGATCTTGAAGTTAGTAATTTCAAATTACCAATTTAGTTATTATCTTGAAATTGAGAACTTGAAGTTCTGCACATTTGAACTTGAAGTTAGGAATTTCAAATTACCAATTTAGTTATTATCTTGAAATTGAGAACTTGAAGTTCTGCACATTTGAACTTGAAGTTAGGAATTTCAAATTACCAATTTAGTTATTAACTTGTAATTGAGAACTTGAAGTTCTGAAGATCAGATCTTGAAGTTAATAATTTCAAATTACCAATTTAGTTATTAACTTGCAATTGAGAACTTGAAGTTCTGAATATCAGATCTTGAAGTTAATAATTTCAAATTACAAACTTAGTTATTATCTTGAAATTGAGAACTTGAAGTTCTGAAGATCAGATCTTGAAGTTAGTAATTTCAAATTACCAATTTAGTTATTAACTTGAAATTGAGAACTTGAAGTTCCGAAGATCAGATCTTGAAGTTAATAATTTCAAATTACCAATTTAGTTATTAACTTGTAATTGAGAACTTGAAGTTCTGAAGATCAGATCTTGAAGTTAGTAATTTCAAGTTACCAATTTAGTTATTAACTTGAAATTGAGAACTTGTAGTTCCGAAGATCAGATCTTGAAGTTAATAATTTCAAATTACCAATTTAGTTATTAACTTGAAATTGAGAACTTGAAGTTCAGAAGATCAGATCTTGAAGTTAGTAATTTCAAATTACCAATTTAGTTATTAACTTGAAATTGAGAACTTGAAGTTCTGAAGATCAGATCTTGAAGTTAGTAATTTCAAATTACCAATTTAGTTATTAACTTGAAATTGAGAACTTGAAGTTCCCAAGATCAGATCTTGAAGTTAATAATTTCAAATTAACAATTTAGTTATTAACTTGAAATTGAGAACTTGAAGTTCTGAAGATCAGATCTTGAAGTTAGGAATTTCAAATTACCAATTTAGTTATTAACTTGAAATTGAGAACTTGAAGTTCTGAAGATCAGATCTTGAAGTTAGTAATTTCAAATTACCAACTTAGTTATTATCTTGAAATTGAGAACTTGAAGTTCTGAAGATTAGATCTTGAAGTTAGTAATTTCAAATTACCAATTTAGTTATTAACTTGAAATTAAGAACTTGAAGTTCTGAAGATCAGATCTTGAAGTTAGTAATTTCAAATTACCAATTTAGTTATTATCTTGAAATTGAGAACTTGAAGTTCTGCACATTTGAACTTGAAGTTAGGAATTTCAAATTACCAATTTAGTTATTAACTTGTAATTGAGAACTTGAAGTTCTGAAGATCAGATCTTGAAGTTAATAATTTCAAATTACCAACTTAGTTATTATCTTGAAATTGAGAACTTGAAGTTCTGAAGATCAGATCTTGAAGTTAGTAATTTCAAATTACCAATTTAGTTATTAACTTGCAATTGAGAACTTGAAGTTCCGAAGATCAGATCTTGAAGTTAATAATTTCAAATTACCAATTTAGTTATTAACTTGAAATTGAGAACTTGAAGTTCTGAAGATCAGATCTTGAAGTTAGTAATTTCAAATTACCAATTTAGTTATTAACTTGAAATTGAGAACTTGAAGTTCTGAAGATCAGATCTTGAAGTTAGTAATTTCAAATTACCAATTTAGTTATTAACTTGAAATTGAGAACTTGAAGTTCCCAAGATCAGATCTTGAAGTTAATAATTTCAAATTAACAATTTAGTTATTAACTTAAATTGAGAACTTGAAGTTCTGAAGATCAGATCTTGAAGTTAGGAATTTCAAATTACCAATTTAGTTATTAACTTGAAATTGAGAACTTGAAGTTCTGAAGATCAGATCTTGAAGTTAGTAATTTCAAATTACCAATTTAGTTATTAACTTGAAATTAAGAACTTGAAGTTCTGAAGATCAGATCTTGAAGTTAGTAATTACAAATTACCAACTTAGTTATTATCTTGAAATTGAGAACTTGAAGTTCTGAGGATCAGATCTTGAAGTTAGTAATTTCAAATTACCAATTTAGTTATTAACTTGAAATTGAGAACTTGAAGTTCTGAAGATCAGATCTTGAAGTTAGTAATTTCAAATTACCAATTTAGTTATTATCTTGAAATTGAGAACTTGAAGTTCTGAAGATCAGAACTTGAAGTTAGGAATTTCAAATTACCAATTTAGTTATTAACTTGTAATTGAGAACTTGAAGTTCTGAATATCAGATCTTGAAGTTAATAATTTCAAATTACCAACTTATTTATTATCTTGAAATTGAGAACTTGAAGTTCTGATGATCAGATCTTGAAGTTAGTAATTTCAAATTACCAATTTAGTTATTAACTTGAAATTGAGAACTTGAAGTTCCGATGATCAGATCTTGAAGTTAATAATTTCAAATTACCAATTTAGTTATTAACTTGAAATTGAGAACTTGAAGTTCTGAAGATCAGATCTTGTAGTTTGGAATTTCAAATTACCAATTTAGCTATTAACTTGAAATTGAGAACTTGAAGTTCTGAAGATCAGATCTTGAAGTTAGTAATTTCAAATTACTAATTTAGTTATTAACTTGAAATTAAGAAATTGAAGTTCTGAAGATCAGAACTTGAAGTTAGGAATTTCAAATTACCAATTTAGTTATTAACTTGCAATTGAGAACTTGAAGTTCTGAATATCAGATCTTGAAGTTAATAATTTCAAATTACAAACTTAGTTATTATCTTGAAATTGAGAACTTGAAGTTCTGAAGATCAGATCTTGAAGTTAGTAATTTCAAATTACCAATTTAGTTATTAACTTGAAATTGAGAACTTGAAGTTCCGAAGATCAGATCTTGAAGTTAATAATTTCAAATTACCAATTTAGTTATTAACTTGTAATTGAGAACTTGAAGTTCTGAAGATCAGATCTTGAAGTTAGTAATTTCAAGTTACCAATTTAGTTATTAACTTGAAATTGAGAACTTGTAGTTCCGAAGATCAGATCTTGAAGTTAATAATTTCAAATTACCAATTTAGTTATTAACTTGAAATTGAGAACTTGAAGTTCTGAAGATCAGATCTTGAAGTTAGTAATTTCAAATTACCAATTTAGTTATTAACTTGAAATTGATAACTTGAAGTTCTGAAGATCAGATCTTGTAGTTAGTAATTTCAAATTACCAATTTAGTTATTAACTTGAAATTGAGAACTTGAAGTTCCGAAGATCAGATCTTGAAGTTAATAATTTCAAATTACCAATTTAGTTATTAACTTGAAATTGAGAACTTGAAGTTCTGAAGATCAGATCTTGAAGTTTGGAATTTCAAATTACCAATTTAGCTATTAACTTGAAATTGAGAACTTGAAGTTCTGAAGATCATATCTTGAAGTTAGTAATTTCAAATTACCAATTTAGTTATTAACTTGAAATTGAGAACTTGAAGTTCTGAAGATCAGAACTTGAAGTTAGGAATTTCAAATTACCAATTTAGTTATTAACTTGCAATTGAGAACTTGAAGTTCTGAATATCAGATCTTGAAGTTAATAATTTCAAATTACCAACTTAGTTATTATCTTGAAATTGAGAACTTGAAGTTCTGAAGATCAGATCTTGAAGTTAGTAATTTCAAATTACCAATTTAGTTATTAACTTGAAATTGAGAACTTGTAGTTCCGAAGATCAGATCTTGAAGTTAATAATTTCAAATTACCAATTTAGTTATTAACTTGTAATTGAGAACTTGAAGTTCTGAAGATCAGATCTTGAAGTTAGTAATTTCAAGTTACCAATTTAGTTATTAACTTGAAATTGAGAACTTGTAGTTCCGAAGATCAGATCTTGAAGTTTGGAATTTCAAATTACCAATTTAGTTATTAACTTTAAATTGAGAACTTGAAGTTCTGAAGATCAGATCTTGAAGTTAGTAATTTCAAATTACCAACTTAGTTATTATCTTGAAATTGAGAACTTGAAGTTCTGAAGATTAGATCTTGAAGTTAGTAATTTCAAATTACCAATTTAGTTATTAACTTGAAATTGAGAACTTGAAGTTCTGAAGATCAGATCTTGAAGTTAGTAATTTCAAATTAACAATTTAGTTATTATCTTGAAATTGAGAACTTGAAGTTCTGAAGATCAGATCTTGAAGTTAGGAATTTCAAATTACCAATTTAGTTATTAACTTGTAATTGAGAACTTGAAGTTCTGAAGATCAGATCTTGAAGTTAATAATTTCAAATTACCAACTTAGTTATTATCTTGAAATTGAGAACTTGAAGTTCTGAAGATCAGATCTTGAAGTTAGTAATTTCAAATTACCAATTTAGTGATTAACTTGAAATTGAGAACTTGAAGTTCCGAAGATCAGATCTTGAAGTTAATAATTTCAAATTACCAATTTAGTTATTAACTTGAAATTGAGAACTTGAAGTTCTGAAGATCAGATCTTGAAGTTAGTAATTTCAAATTACCAATTTAGTTATTATCTTGAAATTGAGAACTTGAAGTTCCGAAGATCAGATCTTGAAGTTAATAATTTCAAATTACCAACTTAGTTATTATCTTAAAAATTGAGAACTTGAAGTTCTGAAGATTAGATCTTGAACTTAGTAATTTCAAATTACAATTTAGTTATTATCTTGAAATTGAGAACTTGAAGTTCTGCAGATTTGAACTTGAAGTTAGGAATTTCAAATTACCAATTTAGTTATTAACTTGTAATTGAGAACTTGAAGTTCTGAAGATCAGATCTTGAAGTTAATAATTTCAAATTACCAACTTAGTTATTATCTTGAAATTGAGAACTTGAAGTTCTGAAGATCAGATCTTGAAGTTAGGAATTTCAAATTACCAATTTAGTTATTAACTTGAAATTGAGAACTTGAAGTTCTGAAGATCAGATCTTGAAGTTAGTAATTTCAAATTACCAACTTAGTTATTATCTTGAAATTGAGAACTTGAAGTTCTGAAGATTAGATCTTGAAGTTAGTAATTTCAAATTACCAATTTAGTTATTAACTTGAAATTGAGAACTTGAAGTTCTGAAGATCAGATCTTGAAGTTAGTAATTTCAAATTAACAATTTAGTTATTATCTTGAAATTGAGAACTTGAAGTTCTGAAGATCAGATCTTGAAGTTAGGAATTTCAAATTACCAATTTAGTTATTAACTTGTAATTGAGAACTTGAAGTTCTGAAGATCAGATCTTGAAGTTAATAATTTCAAATTACCAACTTAGTTATTATCTTGAAATTGAGAACTTGAAGTTCTGAAGATCAGATCTTGAAGTTAGTAATTTCAAATTACCAATTTAGTTATTAACTTGAAATTGAGAACTTGAAGTTCCGAAGATCAGATCTTGAAGTTAATAATTTCAAATTACCAATTTAGTTATTAACTTGAAATTGAGAACTTGAAGTTCTGAAGATCAGATCTTGAAGTTAGTAATTTCAAATTACCAATTTAGTTATTAACTTGAAATTGAGAACTTGTAATTCCGAAGATCAGATCTTGAAGTTAATAATTTCAAATTACCAATTTAGTTATTATCTTGAAATTGAGAACTTGAAGTTCTGCAGATTTGAACTTGAAGTTAGGAATTTCAAATTACCAATTTAGTTATTAACTTGTAATTGAGAACTTGAAGTTCTGAAGATCAGATCTTGAAGTTAATAATTTCAAATTACCAACTTAGTTATTATCTTGAAATTGAGAACTTGAAGTTCTGAAGATCAGATCTTGAAGTTAGTAATTTCAAATTACCAATTTAGTTATTAACTTGAAATTGAGAACTTGAGGTTCCGAAGATCAGATCTTGAAGTTAATAATTTCAAATTACCAATTTAGTTATTAACTTGAAATTGAGAACTTGAAGTTCTGAAGATCAGATCTTGAAGTTAGTAATTTCAAATTACCAATTTAGTTATTAACTTGAAATTGAGAACTTGTAATTCCGAAGATCAGATCTTGAAGTTAATAATTTCAAATTACCAATTTAGTTATTAACTTGAAATTGAGAACTTGAAGTTCTGAAGATCAGATCTTGAAGTTAGTAATTTCAAATTACCAATTTAGTTATTAACTTGAAATTGAGAACTTGAAGTTCTGAAGATCAGATCTTGAAGTTAATAATTTCAAATTAACAATTTAGTTATTAACTTGAAATTGAGAACTTGAAGTTCTGAAGATCAGATCTTGAAGTTAGAAATTTCATATTACCAATTTAGTTATTAACTTGAAATTGAGAACTTGAAGTTCTGAAGATCAGATCTTGAAGTTAGTAATTTCAAATTACCAACTTAGTTATTATCTTGAAATTGAGAACTTGAAGTTCTGAAGATTAGATCTTGAAGTTAGTAATTTCAAATTACCAATTTAGTTATTAACTTGAAATTGAGAACTTGAAGTTCTGAAGATCAGATCTTGAAGTTAGTAATTTCAAATTACCAATTTAGTTATTATCTTGAAATTGAGAACTTGAAGTTCTGCAGATTTGAACTTGAAGTTAGGAATTTCAAATTACCAATTTAGTTATTAACTTGTAATTGAGAACTTGAAGTTCTGAAGATCAGATCTTGAAGTTAATAATTTCAAATTACCAACTTAGTTATTATCTTGAAATTGAGAACTTGAAGTTCTGAAGATCAGATCTTGAAGTTAGTAATTTCAAATTACCAATTTAGTTATTAACTTGAAATTGAGAACTTGAAGTTCCGAAGATCAGATCTTGAAGTTAATAATTTCAAATTACCAATTTAGTTATTAACTTGAAATTGAGAACTTGAAGTTCTGAAGATCAGATCTTGGAGTTAGTAATTTCAAACTACCAATTTAGTTATTAACTTGAAATTGAGAACTTGAAGTTCTGAAGATCAGATCTTGAAGTTAGTAATTTCAAATTACCAATTTAGTTATTAACTTGAAATTGCTAACTTGAAGTTCCGAAGATCAGATCTTGAAGTTAGTAATTTCAAATTACCAATTTAGTTATTAACTTGAAATTGAGAACTTGAAGTTCCGAAGATCAGATCTAGAAGTTAATAATTTCAAATTACCAATTTAGTTATTAACTTGAAATTGAGAACTTGAAGTTCTGAAGATCAGATCTTGAAGTTAGTAATTTCAAATTACCAATTTATTTATTTATTTGAAATTGAGAACTTGAAGTTCTGAAGATCAGATCTTGAAGTTAGTAATTTCAAATTACCATTTTAGTTATTAACTTGAAATTGAGAACTTGTAGTTCTGAAGATCAGATCTTGAAGTTATTAATTTCAAATTACCAATTAATTATTAACTTGAAATTGAGAACTTGAAGTTCTGAAGATCAGATCTTGAAGTTAGTAATTTCAAATTACCAATTTAGTTATTAACTTGAAATTGAGAACTTGAAGTTCGGAAGATCAGATCTTGAAGTTTGTAATTTCAAATTACCAATTTAGTTATTAACTTGAAATTGAGAACTTGAAGTTCCGAAGATCAGATCTTGAAGTTAATAATTTCAAATTACCAATTTAGTTATTAACTTGAAATTGAGAACTTGAAGTTCTGAAGATCAGAACTTGAAGTTAGGAATTTCAAATTACCAATTTAGTTATTAACTTGTAATTGAGAACTTGAAGTTCTGAAGATCAGATCTTGAAGTTAATAGTTTCAAATTACCAACTTAGTTATTATCTTGAAATTGAGAACTTGAAGTTCTGAAGATCAGATCTTGAAGTTAGTAATTTCAAATTACCAATTTAGTTATTAACTTGAAATTGAGAACTTGAAGTTCTGAAGATCAGATCTTGAAGTTAGTAATTTCAAATTACCAATTTAGTTATTAACTTGAAATTGAGAACTTGAAGTTCTGAAGATCAGATCTTGAAGTTAATAATTTCAAATTAACAATTTAGTTATTAACTTGAAATTGAGAACTTGAAGTTCTGAAGATCAGATCTTGAAGTTAGAAATTTCATATTACCAATTTAGTTATTAACTTGAAATTGAGAACTTGAAGTTCTGAAGATCAGATCTTGAAGTTAGTAATTTCAAATTACCAACTTAGTTATTATCTTGAAATTGAGAACTTGAAGTTCTGAAGATTAGATCTTGAAGTTAGTAATTTCAAATTACCAATTTAGTTATTAACTTGAAATTGAGAACTTGAAGTTCTGAAGATCAGATCTTGAAGTTAGTAATTTCAAATTACCAATTTAGTTATTATCTTGAAATTGAGAACTTGAAGTTCTGCAGATTTGAACTTGAAGTTAGGAATTTCAAATTACCAATTTAGTTATTAACTTGTAATTGAGAACTTGAAGTTCTGAAGATCAGATCTTGAAGTTAATAATTTCAAATTACCAACTTAGTTATTATCTTGAAATTGAGAACTTGAAGTTCTGAAGATCAGATCTTGAAGTTAGTAATTTCAAATTACCAATTTAGTTATTAACTTGAAATTGAGAACTTGAAGTTCCGAAGATCAGATCTTGAAGTTAATAATTTCAAATTACCAATTTAGTTATTAACTTGAAATTGAGAACTTGAAGTTCTGAAGATCAGATCTTGGAGTTAGTAATTTCAAACTACCAATTTAGTTATTAACTTGAAATTGAGAACTTGAAGTTCTGAAGATCAGATCTTGAAGTTAGTAATTTCAAATTACCAATTTAGTTATTAACTTGAAATTGCTAACTTGAAGTTCCGAAGATCAGATCTTGAAGTTAGTAATTTCAAATTACCAATTTAGTTATTAACTTGAAATTGAGAACTTGAAGTTCCGAAGATCAGATCTAGAAGTTAATAATTTCAAATTACCAATTTAGTTATTAACTTGAAATTGAGAACTTGAAGTTCTGAAGATCAGATCTTGAAGTTAGTAATTTCAAATTACCAATTTATTTATTTATTTGAAATTGAGAACTTGAAGTTCTGAAGATCAGATCTTGAAGTTAGTAATTTCAAATTACCATTTTAGTTATTAACTTGAAATTGAGAACTTGTAGTTCTGAAGATCAGATCTTGAAGTTATTAATTTCAAATTACCAATTAATTATTAACTTGTAATTGAGAACTTGAAGTTCTGAAGATCAGATCTTGAAGTTAGTAATTTCAAATTACCAATTTAGTTATTAACTTGAAATTGAGAACTTGAAGTTCGGAAGATCAGATCTTGAAGTTTGTAATTTCAAATTACCAATTTAGTTATTAACTTGAAATTGAGAACTTGAAGTTCCGAAGATCAGATCTTGAAGTTAATAATTTCAAATTACCAATTTAGTTATTAACTTGAAATTGAGAACTTGAAGTTCTGAAGATCAGAACTTGAAGTTAGGAATTTCAAATTACCAATTTAGTTATTAACTTGTAATTGAGAACTTGAAGTTCTGAAGATCAGATCTTGAAGTTAATAGTTTCAAATTACCAACTTAGTTATTATCTTGAAATTGAGAACTTGAAGTTCTGAAGATCAGATCTTGAAGTTAGTAATTTCAAATTACCAATTTAGTTATTAACTTGAAATTGAGAACTTGAAGTTCCGAAGATCAGATCTTGAAGTTAATAATTTCAAATTACCAATTTAGTTATTAACTTGAAATTGAGAACTTGAAGTTCTGAAGATCAGATCTTGAAGTTAGTAATTTCAAATTACCAATTTAGTTATTATCTTGAAATTGAGAACTTGAAGTTCCGAAGATCAGATCTTGAAGTTAATAATTTCAAATTACCAACTTAGTTATTATCTTGAAATTGAGAACTTGAAGTTCTGAAGATTAGATCTTGAAGTTAGTAATTTCAAATTACCAATTTAGTTATTAACTTGAAATTGAGAACTTGAAGTTCTGAAGATCAGATCTTGAAGTTAGTAATTTCAAATTACCAATTTAGTTATTATCTTGAAATTGAGAACTTGAAGTTCTGCAGATTTGAACTTGAAGTTAGGAATTTCAAATTACCAATTTAGTTATTAACTTGTAATTGAGAACTTGAAGTTCTGAAGATCAGATCTTGAAGTTAATAATTTCAAATTACCAACTTAGTTATTATCTTGAAATTGAGAACTTGAAGTTCTGAAGATCAGATCTTGAAGTTAGTAATTTCAAATTACCAACTTAGTTATTATCTTGAAATTGAGAACTTGAAGTTCTGAAGATTAGATCTTGAAGTTAGTAATTTCAAATTACCAATTTAGTTATTAACTTGAAATTGAGAACTTGAAGTTCTGAAGATCAGATCTTGAAGTTAGTAATTTCAAATTACCAACTTAGTTATTATCTTGAAATTGAGAACTTGAAGTTCTGAAGATCTGATCTTGAAGTTAGTAATTTCAAATTACCAATTTAGTTATTAACTTGAAATTGAGAACTTGAAGTTCCGAAGATCAGATCTTGAAGTTAGTAATTTCAAATTACCAATATAATTATTATCTTGAAATTGAGAACTTGAAGTTCTGAAGATCAGATCTTGAAGTTAGTAATTTCAAATTACCAATTTAGTTATTAACTTGAAATTGAGAACTAGAAGTTCTGAAGATCAGATCTTGAAGTTAGTAATTTCTAATTACCAATTTAGTTATTAACTTGAAATTGAGAACTTGAAGTTCCGAAGATCAGATCTTGAAGTTAATAATTTCAAATTACCAATTTAATTATTAACTTGAAATTGAGAACTTGAAGTTCGGAAGATCAGATCTTTTAGTTAGTAATTTCAAATTACCAATTTAGTTATTAACTTGAAATTGAGAACTTGAAGTTCCGAAGATCAGATCTTGAAGTTAATAATTTCAAATTACCAATTTAGTTATTAACTTGATATTGAGAACTTGAAGTTCCGAAGATCAGATCTTGAAGTTAATAATTTCAAATTACCAATTTAGTTATTAACTTGAAATTGAGAACTTGAAGTTCTGAAGATCAGAT
>CAUEHO010000028.1:0-143237 GCA_958510855.1 Rhagonycha lutea | reverse complement strand
GATTTTTCGATCCCCTATCGGAATACACCCGGTAAATCTATGCAAATTTTGTGTATTTTGAGTGCCAAAAAGACTAAAATCGGAAAAGGTCGATTATCTCGAAAACGGTAAGAGATATCGCAAAAATAATGGAATTTTCGATCCCCTATCGGAATACACCCGGTAAATCTATGCTTCCAAATATAAAAAACAAGTGCTGAATGTCCTAAATTGAAAAAAAAAAAAATCTTAAAAAATTTTGTGTATTTTGAGAGCCAAAAAGACTAAAATCGGAAAATGTCGATTATCTCGAAAACGGTAAGAGATATCGCAAAAATAATGGATTTTTCGATCCCCTATCGGAATACACCCGGTAAATCTATGCAAATTTTGTGTATTTTGAGTGCCAAAAAGACTAAAATCGGAAAAGGTCGATTATCTCGAAAACGGTAAGAGATATCGCAAAAATAATGGAATTTTCGATCCCCTATCGGAATACACCCGGTAAATCTATGCTTCCAAATATAAAAAACAAGTGCTGAATGTCCTAAATTGAAAAAAAAAAAAATCTTAAAAAATTTTGTGTATTTTGAGAGCCAAAAAGACTAAAATCGGAAAATGTCGATTATCTCGAAAACGGTAAGAGATATCGCAAAAATAATGGATTTTTCGATCCCCTATCGGAATACACCCGGTAAATCTATGCAAATTTTGTGTATTTTGAGTGCCAAAAAGACTAAAATCGGAAAAGGTCGATTATCTCGAAAACGGTAAGAGATATCGCAAAAATAATGGAATTTTCGATCCCCTATCGGAATACACCCGGTAAATCTATGCTTCCAAATATAAAAAACAAGTGCTGAATGTCCTAAATTGAAAAAAAAAAAAATCTTAAAAAATTTTGTGTATTTTGAGAGCCAAAAAGACTAAAATCGGAAAATGTCGATTATCTCGAAAACGGTAAGAGATATCGCAAAAATAATGGATTTTTCGATCCCCTATCGCAATACACCTGGTAAAACTATGCAAATTTTGTGTATTTTGAGTGCCAAAAAGACTAAAATCGGAAAAGGTCGATTATCTCGAAAACGGTAAGAGATATCGCAAAAATAATGGAATTTTCGATCCCCTATCGGAATACACCCGGTAAATCTATGCTTCCAAATATAAAAAACAAGTGCTGAATGTCCTAAATTGAAAAAAAAAAAAATCTTAAAAAATTTTGTGTATTTTGAGAGCCAAAAAGACTAAAATCGGAAAATGTCGATTATCTCGAAAACGGTAAGAGATATCGCAAAAATAATGGATTTTTCGATCCCCTATCGGAATACACCCGGTAAATCTATGCAAATTTTGTGTATTTTGAGTGCCAAAAAGACTAAAATCGGAAAATGTCGATTATCTCGAAAACGGTAAGAGATATCGCAAAAATAATGGATTTTTCGATCCCCTATCGGAATACACCCGGTAAATCTATGCAAATTTTGTGTATTTTGAGTGCCAAAAAGACTAAAATCGGAAAAGGTCGATTATCTCGAAAACGGTAAGAGATATCGCAAAAATAATGGAATTTTCGATCCCCTATCGGAATACACCCGGTAAATCTATGCTTCCAAATATAAAAAACAAGTGCTGAATGTCCTAAATTGAAAAAAAAAAAAATCTTAAAAAATTTTGTGTATTTTGAGAGCCAAAAAGACTAAAATCGGAAAATGTCGATTATCTCGAAAACGGTAAGAGATATCGCAAAAATAATGGATTTTTCGATCCCCTATCGGAATACACCCGGTAAATCTATGCAAATTTTGTGTATTTTGAGTGCCAAAAAGACTAAAATCGGAAAAGGTCGATTATCTCGAAAACGGTAAGAGATATCGCAAAAATAATGGAATTTTCGATCCCCTATCGGAATACACCCGGTAAATCTATGCTTCCAAATATAAAAAACAAGTGCTGAATGTCCTAAATTGAAAAAAAAAAAAAATCTTAAAAAATTTTGTGTATTTTGAGAGCCAAAAAGACTAAAATCGGAAAATGTCGATTATCTCGAAAACGGTAAGAGATATCGCAAAAATAATGGAATTTTCGATCCCCTATCGGAATACACCCGGTAAATCTATGCTTCCAAATATAAAAAACAAGTGCTGAATGTCCTAAATTGAAAAAAAAAGAAATCTTAAAAAATTTTGTGTATTTTGAGAGCCAAAAAGACTAAAATCGGAAAATGTCGATTATCTCGAAAACGGTAAGAGATATCGCAAAAATAATGGATTTTTCGATCCCCTATCGGAATACACCCGGTAAATCTATGCAAATTTTGTGTATTTTGAGTGCCAAAAAGACTAAAATCGGAAAAGGTCGATTATCTCGAAAACGGTAAGAGATATCGCAAAAATAATGGAATTTTCGATCCCCTATCGGAATACACCCGGTAAATCTATGCTTCCAAATATAAAAAACAAGTGCTGAATGTCCTAAATTGAAAAAAAAAAAAATCTTAAAAAATTTTGTGTATTTTGAGAGCCAAAAAGACTAAAATCGGAAAATGTCGATTATCTCGAAAACGGTAAGAGATATCGCAAAAATAATGGATTTTTCGATCCCCTATCGGAATACACCCGGTAAATCTATGCAAATTTTGTGTATTTTGAGAGCCAAAAAGACTAAAATCGGAAAATGTCGATTATCTCGAAAACGGTAAGAGATATCGCAAAAATAATGGATTTTTCGATCCCCTATCGGAATACACCCGGTAAATCTATGCTTCCAAATATAAAAAACAAGTGCTGAATGTCCTAAATTGAAAAAAAAAAAAATCTTAAAAAATTTTGTGTATTTTGAGAGCCAAAAAGACTAAAATCGGAAAATGTCGATTATCTCGAAAACGGTAAGAGATATCGCAAAAATAATGGATTTTTCGATCCCCTATCGGAATACACCCGGTAAATCTATGCAAATTTTGTGTATTTTGAGTGCCAAAAAGACTAAAATCGGAAAAGGTCGATTATCTCGAAAACGGTAAGAGATATCGCAAAAATAATGGAATTTTCGATCCCCTATCGGAATACACCCGGTAAATCTATGCTTCCAAATATAAAAAACAAGTGCTGAATGTCCTAAATTGAAAAAAAAAAAAATCTTAAAAAATTTTGTGTATTTTGAGAGCCAAAAAGACTAAAATCGGAAAATGTCGATTATCTCGAAAACGGTAAGAGATATCGCAAAAATAATGGATTTTTCGATCCCCTATCGGAATACACCCGGTAAATCTATGCAAATTTTGTGTATTTTGAGTGCCAAAAAGACTAAAATCGGAAAAGGTCGATTATCTCGAAAACGGTAAGAGATATCGCAAAAATAATGGAATTTTCGATCCCCTATCGGAATACACCCGGTAAATCTATGCTTCCAAATATAAAAAACAAGTGCTGAATGTCCTAAATTGAAAAAAAAAAAAATCTTAAAAAATTTTGTGTATTTTGAGAGCCAAAAAGACTAAAATCGGAAAATGTCGATTATCTCGAAAACGGTAAGAGATATCGCAAAAATAATGGATTTTTCGATCCCCTATCGGAATACACCCGGTAAATCTATGCAAATTTTGTGTATTTTGAGTGCCAAAAAGACTAAAATCGGAAAAGGTCGATTATCTCGAAAACGGTAAGAGATATCGCAAAAATAATGGAATTTTCGATCCCCTATCGGAATACACCTGGTAAATCTATGCTTCCAAATATAAAAAACAAGTGCCTAATGTCCTAAATTGAAAAAAAAAAAAATCTTAAAAAATTTTGTGTATTTTGAGTGCCAAAAAGACTAAAATCGGAAAAGGTCGATTATCTCGAAAACGGTAAGAGATATCGCAAAAATAATGGAATTTTCGATCCCCTATCGGAATACACCCGGTAAATCTATGCTTCCAAATATAAAAAACAAGTGCTGAATGTCCTAAATTGAAAAAAAAACAAATCTTAAAAAATTTTGTGTATTTTGAGAGCCAAAAAGACTAAAATCGGAAAATGTCGATTATCCCGAAAACGGTAAGAGATATCGCAAAAATAATGGATTTTTCGATCCCCTATCGGAATACACCCGGTAAATCTATGCAAATTTTGTGTATTTTGAGTGCCAAAAAGACTAAAATCGGAAAAGGTCGATTATCTCGAAAACGGTAAGAGATATCGCAAAAATAATGGAATTTTCGATCCCCTATCGGAATACACCCGGTAAATCTATGCTTCCAAATATAAAAAACAAGTGCTGAATGTCCTAAATTGAAAAAAAAAAAATCTTAAAAAATTTTGTGTATTTTGAGAGCCAAAAAGACTAAAATCGGAAAATGTCGATTATCTCGAAAACGGTAAGAGATATCGCAAAAATAATGGATTTTTCGATCCCCTATCGGAATACACCCGGTAAATCTATGCAAATTTTGTGTATTTTGAGTGCCAAAAAGACTAAAATCGGAAAAGGTCGATTATCTCGAAAACGGTAAGAGATATCGCAAAAATAATGGAATTTTCGATCCCCTATCGGAATACACCCGGTAAATCTATGCTTCCAAATATAAAAAACAAGTGCTGAATGTCCTAAATTGAAAAAAAAAAAAATCTTAAAAAATTTTGTGTATTTTGAGAGCCAAAAAGACTAAAATCGGAAAATGTCGATTATCTCGAAAACGGTAAGAGATATCGCAAAAATAATGGATTTTTCGATCCCCTATCGGAATACACCCGGTAAATCTATGCAAATTTTGTGTATTTTGAGTGCCAAAAAGACTAAAATCGGAAAAGGTCGATTATCTCGAAAACGGTAAGAGATATCGCAAAAGTAATGGATTTTTCGATCCCCTATCGGAATACACCCGGTAAATCTATGCAAATTTTGTGTATTTTGAGTGCCAAAAAGACTAAAATCGGAAAAGGTCGATTATCTCGAAAACGGTAAGAGATATCGCAAAAATAATGGAATTTTCGATCCCCTATCGGAATACACCCGGTAAATCTATGCTTCCAAATATAAAAAACAAGTGCTGAATGTCCTAAATTGAAAAAAAAAAAAATCTTAAAAAATTTTGTGTATTTTGAGAGCCAAAAAGACTAAAATCGGAAAATGTCGATTATCTCGAAAACGGTAAGAGATATCGCAAAAATAATGGATTTTTCGATCCCCTATCGGAATACACCCGGTAAATCTATGCAAATTTTGTGTATTTTGAGTGCCAAAAAGACTAAAATCGGAAAAGGTCGATTATCTCGAAAACGGTAAGAGATATCGCAAAAATAATGGAATTTTCGATCCCCTATCGGAATACACCCGGTAAATCTATGCTTCCAAATATAAAAAACAAGTGCCTAATGTCCTAAATTGAAAAAAAAAAAAATCTTAAAAAATTTTGTGTATTTTGAGTGCCAAAAAGACTAAAATCGGAAAAGGTCGATTATCTCGAAAACGGTAAGAGATATCGCAAAAATAATGGAATTTTCGATCCCCTATCGGAATACACCCGGTAAATCTATGCTTCCAAATATAAAAAACAAGTGCTGAATGTCCTAAATTGAAAAAAAAAGAAATCTTAAAAAATTTTGTGTATTTTGAGAGCCAAAAAGACTAAAATCGGAAAATGTCGATTATCTCGAAAACGGTAAGAGATATCGCAAAAATAATGGATTTTTCGATCCCCTATCGGAATACACCCGGTAAATCTATGCAAATTTTGTGTATTTTGAGTGCCAAAAAGACTAAAATCGGAAAAGGTCGATTATCTCGAAAACGGTAAGAGATATCGCAAAAATAATGGAATTTTCGATCCCCTATCGGAATACACCCGGTAAATCTATGCTTCCAAATATAAAAAACAAGTGCTGAATGTCCTAAATTGAAAAAAAAAAAAATCTTAAAAAATTTTGTGTATTTTGAGAGCCAAAAAGACTAAAATCGGAAAATGTCGATTATCTCGAAAACGGTAAGAGATATCGCAAAAATAATGGATTTTTCGATCCCCTATCGGAATACACCCGGTAAATCTATGCAAATTTTGTGTATTTTGAGTGCCAAAAAGACTAAAATCGGAAAAGGTCGATTATCTCGAAAACGGTAAGAGATATCGCAAAAATAATGGAATTTTCGATCCCCTATCGGAATACACCCGGTAAATCTATGCTTCCAAATATAAAAAACAAGTGCTGAATGTCCTAAATTGAAAAAAAAAAAAATCTTAAAAAATTTTGTGTATTTTGAGAGCCAAAAAGACTAAAATCGGAAAATGTCGATTATCTCGAAAACGGTAAGAGATATCGCAAAAATAATGGATTTTTCGATCCCCTATCGGAATACACCCGGTAAATCTATGCAAATTTTGTGTATTTTGAGTGCCAAAAAGACTAAAATCGGAAAAGGTCGATTATCTCGAAAACGGTAAGAGATATCGCAAAAATAATGGAATTTTCGATCCCCTATCGGAATACACCCGGTAAATCTATGCTTCCAAATATAAAAAACAAGTGCTGAATGTCCAAATTGAAAAAAAAAAAAATCTTAAAAAATTTTGTGTATTTTGAGAGCCAAAAAGACTAAAATCGGAAAATGTCGATTATCTCGAAAACGGTAAGAGATATCGCAAAAATAATGGATTTTGCGATCCCCTATCGGAATACACCCGGTAAATCTATGCAAATTTTGTGTATTTTGAGTGCCAAAAAGACTAAAATCGGAAAATGTCGATTATCTCGAAAACGGTAAGAGATATCGCAAAAGTAATGGATTTTTCGATCCCCTATCGGAATACACCCGGTAAATCTATGCAAATTTTGTGTATTTTGAGTGCCAAAAAGACTAAAATCGGAAAAGGTCGATTATCTCGAAAACGGTAAGAGATATCGCAAAAATAATGGAATTTTCGATCCCCTATCGGAATACACCCGGTAAATCTATGCTTCCAAATATAAAAAACAAGTGCTGAATGTCCTAAATTGAAAAAAAAAAAAATCTTAAAAAATTTTGTGTATTTTGAGAGCCAAAAAGACTAAAATCGGAAAATGTCGATTATCTCGAAAACGGTAAGAGATATCGCAAAAATAATGGATTTTTCGATCCCCTATCGGAATACACCCGGTAAATCTATGCAAATTTTGTGTATTTTGAGTGCCAAAAAGACTAAAATCGGAAAAGGTCGATTATCTCGAAAACGGTAAGAGATATCGCAAAAATAATGGAATTTTCGATCCCCTATCGGAATACACCCGGTAAATCTATGCTTCCAAATATAAAAAACAAGTGCCTAATGTCCTAAATTGAAAAAAAAAAAAATCTTAAAAAATTTTGTGTATTTTGAGAGCCAAAAAGACTAAAATCGGAAAATGTCGATTATCTCGAAAACGGTAAGAGATATCGCAAAAATAATGGATTTTTCGATCCCCTATCGGAATACACCCGGTAAATCTATGCAAATTTTGTGTATTTTGAGTGCCAAAAAGACTAAAATCGGAAAAGGTCGATTATCTCGAAAACGGTAAGAGATATCGCAAAAATAATGGAATTTTCGATCCCCTATCGGAATACACCCGGTAAATCTATGCTTCCAAATATAAAAAACAAGTGCTGAATGTCCTAAATTGAAAAAAAAAAAAATCTTAAAAAATTTTGTGTATTTTGAGAGCCAAAAAGACTAAAATCGGAAAATGTCGATTATCTCGAAAACGGTAAGAGATATCGCAAAAATAATGGATTTTTCGATCCCCTATCGGAATACACCCGGTAAATCTATGCAAATTTTGTGTATTTTGAGTGCCAAAAAGACTAAAATCGGAAAAGGTCGATTATCTCGAAAACGGTAAGAGATATCGCAAAAATAATGGAATTTTCGATCCCCTATCGGAATACACCCGGTAAATCTATGCTTCCAAATATAAAAAACAAGTGCTGAATGTCCTAAATTGAAAAAAAAAAAAATCTTAAAAAATTTTGTGTATTTTGAGAGCCAAAAAGACTAAAATCGGAAAATGTCGATTATCTCGAAAACGGTAAGAGATATCGCAAAAATAATGGATTTTTCGATCCCCTATCGGAATACACCCGGTAAATCTATGCAAATTTTGTGTATTTTGAGTGCCAAAAAGACTAAAATCGGAAAAGGTCGATTATCTCGAAAACGGTAAGAGATATCGCAAAAATAATGGAATTTTCGATCCCCTATCGGAATACACCCGGTAAATCTATGCTTCCAAATATAAAAAACAAGTGCTGAATGTCCTAAATTGAAAAAAAAAAAAATCTTAAAAAATTTTGTGTATTTTGAGAGCCAAAAAGACTAAAATCGGAAAATGTCGATTATCTCGAAAACGGTAAGAGATATCGCAAAAATAATGGATTTTTCGATCCCCTATCGGAATACACCCGGTAAATCTATGCAAATTTTGTGTATTTTGAGTGCCAAAAAGACTAAAATCGGAAAAGGTCGATTATCTCGAAAACGGTAAGAGATATCGCAAAAATAATGGAATTTTCGATCCCCTATCGGAATACACCCGGTAAATCTATGCTTCCAAATATAAAAAACAAGTGCTGAATGTCCTAAATTGAAAAAAAAAAAAATCTTAAAAAATTTTGTGTATTTTGAGAGCCAAAAAGACTAAAATCGGAAAATGTCGATTATCTCGAAAACGGTAAGAGATATCGCAAAAATAATGGATTTTTCGATCCCCTATCGGAATACACCCGGTAAATCTATGCAAATTTTGTGTATTTTGAGTGCCAAAAAGACTAAAATCGGAAAAGGTCGATTATCTCGAAAACGGTAAGAGATATCGCAAAAATAATGGAATTTTCGATCCCCTATCGGAATACACCCGGTAAATCTATGCTTCCAAATATAAAAAACAAGTGCTGAATGTCCAAATTGAAAAAAAAAAAAATCTTAAAAAATTTTGTGTATTTTGAGAGCCAAAAAGACTAAAATCGGAAAATGTCGATTATCTCGAAAACGGTAAGAGATATCGCAAAAATAATGGATTTTGCGATCCCCTATCGGAATACACCCGGTAAATCTATGCAAATTTTGTGTATTTTGAGTGCCAAAAAGACTAAAATCGGAAAATGTCGATTATCTCGAAAACGGTAAGAGATATCGCAAAAGTAATGGATTTTTCGATCCCCTATCGGAATACACCCGGTAAATCTATGCAAATTTTGTGTATTTTGAGTGCCAAAAAGACTAAAATCGGAAAAGGTCGATTATCTCGAAAACGGTAAGAGATATCGCAAAAATAATGGAATTTTCGATCCCCTATCGGAATACACCCGGTAAATCTATGCTTCCAAATATAAAAAACAAGTGCTGAATGTCCTAAATTGAAAAAAAAAAAAATCTTAAAAAATTTTGTGTATTTTGAGAGCCAAAAAGACTAAAATCGGAAAATGTCGATTATCTCGAAAACGGTAAGAGATATCGCAAAAATAATGGATTTTTCGATCCCCTATCGGAATACACCCGGTAAATCTATGCAAATTTTGTGTATTTTGAGTGCCAAAAAGACTAAAATCGGAAAAGGTCGATTATCTCGAAAACGGTAAGAGATATCGCAAAAATAATGGAATTTTCGATCCCCTATCGGAATACACCCGGTAAATCTATGCTTCCAAATATAAAAAACAAGTGCCTAATGTCCTAAATTGAAAAAAAAAAAAATCTTAAAAAATTTTGTGTATTTTGAGAGCCAAAAAGACTAAAATCGGAAAATGTCGATTATCTCGAAAACGGTAAGAGATATCGCAAAAATAATGGATTTTTCGATCCCCTATCGGAATACACCCGGTAAATCTATGCAAATTTTGTGTATTTTGAGTGCCAAAAAGACTAAAATCGGAAAAGGTCGATTATCTCGAAAACGGTAAGAGATATCGCAAAAATAATGGAATTTTCGATCCCCTATCGGAATACACCCGGTAAATCTATGCTTCCAAATATAAAAAACAAGTGCTGAATGTCCTAAATTGAAAAAAAAAAAAATCTTAAAAAATTTTGTGTATTTTGAGAGCCAAAAAGACTAAAATCGGAAAATGTCGATTATCTCGAAAACGGTAAGAGATATCGCAAAAATAATGGATTTTTCGATCCCCTATCGGAATACACCCGGTAAATCTATGCAAATTTTGTGTATTTTGAGTGCCAAAAAGACTAAAATCGGAAAAGGTCGATTATCTCGAAAACGGTAAGAGATATCGCAAAAATAATGGAATTTTCGATCCCCTATCGGAATACACCCGGTAAATCTATGCTTCCAAATATAAAAAACAAGTGCTGAATGTCCTAAATTGAAAAAAAAAAAAATCTTAAAAAATTTTGTGTATTTTGAGAGCCAAAAAGACTAAAATCGGAAAATGTCGATTATCTCGAAAACGGTAAGAGATATCGCAAAAATAATGGATTTTTCGATCCCCTATCGGAATACACCCGGTAAATCTATGCAAATTTTGTGTATTTTGAGTGCCAAAAAGACTAAAATCGGAAAAGGTCGATTATCTCGAAAACGGTAAGAGATATCGCAAAAATAATGGAATTTTCGATCCCCTATCGGAATACACCCGGTAAATCTATGCTTCCAAATATAAAAAACAAGTGCTGAATGTCCAAATTGAAAAAAAAAAAAATCTTAAAAAATTTTGTGTATTTTGAGAGCCAAAAAGACTAAAATCGGAAAATGTCGATTATCTCGAAAACGGTAAGAGATATCGCAAAAATAATGGATTTTTCGATCCCCTATCGGAATACACCCGGTAAATCTATGCAAATTTTGTGTATTTTGAGTGCCAAAAAGACTAAAATCGGAAAAGGTCGATTATCTCGAAAACGGTAAGAGATATCGCAAAAATAATGGAATTTTCGATCCCCTATCGGAATACACCCGGTAAATCTATGCTTCCAAATATAAAAAACAAGTGCTGAATGTCCTAAATTGAAAAAAAAAAAAATCTTAAAAAATTTTGTGTATTTTGAGAGCCAAAAAGACTAAAATCGGAAAATGTCGATTATCTCGAAAACGGTAAGAGATATCGCAAAAATAATGGATTTTTCGATCCCCTATCGGAATACACCCGGTAAATCTATGCAAATTTTGTGTATTTTGAGTGCCAAAAAGACTAAAATCGGAAAAGGTCGATTATCTCGAAAACGGTAAGAGATATCGCAAAAATAATGGAATTTTCGATCCCCTATCGGAATACACCCGGTAAATCTATGCTTCCAAATATAAAAAACAAGTGCTGAATGTCCTAAATTGAAAAAAAAAAAAATCTTAAAAAATTTTGTGTATTTTGAGAGCCAAAAAGACTAAAATCGGAAAATGTCGATTATCTCGAAAACGGTAAGAGATATCGCAAAAATAATGGATTTTTCGATCCCCTATCGGAATACACCCGGTAAATCTATGCAAATTTTGTGTATTTTGAGTGCCAAAAAGACTAAAATCGGAAAAGGTCGATTATCTCGAAAACGGTAAGAGATATCGCAAAAATAATGGAATTTTCGATCCCCTATCGGAATACACCCGGTAAATCTATGCTTCCAAATATAAAAAACAAGTGCTGAATGTCCTAAATTGAAAAAAAAAAAAATCTTAAAAAATTTTGTGTATTTTGAGAGCCAAAAAGACTAAAATCGGAAAATGTCGATTATCTCGAAAACGGTAAGAGATATCGCAAAAATAATGGATTTTTCGATCCCCTATCGGAATACACCCGGTAAATCTATGCAAATTTTGTGTATTTTGAGTGCCAAAAAGACTAAAATCGGAAAAGGTCGATTATCTCGAAAACGGTAAGAGATATCGCAAAAATAATGGAATTTTCGATCCCCTATCGGAATACACCCGGTAAATCTATGCTTCCAAATATAAAAAACAAGTGCTGAATGTCCAAATTGAAAAAAAAAAAAATCTTAAAAAATTTTGTGTATTTTGAGAGCCAAAAAGACTAAAATCGGAAAATGTCGATTATCTCGAAAACGGTAAGAGATATCGCAAAAATAATGGATTTTTCGATCCCCTATCGGAATACACCCGGTAAATCTATGCAAATTTTGTGTATTTTGAGTGCCAAAAAGACTAAAATCGGAAAAGGTCGATTATCTCGAAAACGGTAAGAGATATCGCAAAAATAATGGAATTTTCGATCCCCTATCGGAATACACCCGGTAAATCTATGCTTCCAAATATAAAAAACAAGTGCTGAAAATCCAAATTGAAAAAAAAAAAAATCTTAAAAAATTTTGTGTATTTTGAGAGCCAAAAAGACTAAAATCGAAAAATGTCGATTATCTCGAAAACGGTAAGAGATATCGCAAAAATAATGGATTTTTCGATCCCCTATCGGAATACACCCGGTAAATCTATGCAAATTTTGTGTATTTTGAGTGCCAAAAAGACTAAAATCGGAAAAGGTCGATTATCTCGAAAACGGTAAGAGATATCGCAAAAATAATGGAATTTTCGATCCCCTATCGGAATACACCCGGTAAATCTATGCTTCCAAATATAAAAAACAAGTGCTGAATGTCCTAAATTGAAAAAAAAAAAAATCTTAAAAAATTTTGTGTATTTTGAGAGCCAAAAAGACTAAAATCGGAAAATGTCGATTATCTCGAAAACGGTAAGAGATATCGCAAAAATAATGGATTTTTCGATCCCCTATCGAAATACACCCGGTAAAGCTATGCAAATTTTGTGTATTTTGAGTGCCAAAAAGACTAAAATCGGAAAAGGTCGATTATCTCGAAAACGGTAAGAGATATCGCAAAAATAATGGAATTTTCGATCCCCTATCGGAATACACCCGGTAAATCTATGCTTCCAAATATAAAAAACAAGTGCTGAATGTCCTAAATTGAAAAAAAAAAAAATCTTAAAAAATTTTGTGTATTTTGAGAGCCAAAAAGACTAAAATCGGAAAATGTCGATTATCTCGAAAACGGTAAGAGATATCGCAAAAATAATGGATTTTTCGATCCCCTATCGGAATACACCCGGTAAATCTATGCAAATTTTGTGTATTTTGAGTGCCAAAAAGACTAAAATCGGAAAAGGTCGATTATCTCGAAAACGGTAAGAGATATCGCAAAAATAATGGAATTTTCGATCCCCTATCGGAATACACCCGGTAAATCTATGCTTCCAAATATAAAAAACAAGTGCTGAATGTCCTAAATTGAAAAAAAAAAAAATCTTAAAAAATTTTGTGTATTTTCAGAGCCAAAAAGACTAAAATCGGAAAATGTCGATTATCTCGAAAACGGTAAGAGATATCGCAAAAATAATGGATTTTTCGATCCCCTATCGGAATACACCCGGTAAATCTATGCAAATTTTGTGTATTTTGAGTGCCAAAAAGACTAAAATCGGAAAAGGTCGATTATCTCGAAAACGGTAAGAGATATCGCAAAAATAATGGAATTTTCGATCCCCTATCGGAATACACCCGGTAAATCTATGCTTCCAAATATAAAAAACAAGTGCTGAATGTCCAAATTGAAAAAAAAAAAAATCTTAAAAAATTTTGTGTATTTTGAGAGCCAAAAAGACTAAAATCGGAAAATGTCGATTATCTCGAAAACGGTAAGAGACATCGCAAAAATAATGGATTTTTCGATCCCCTATCGGAATACACCCGGTAAATCTATGCAAATTTTGTGTATTTTGAGTGCCAAAAAGACTAAAATCGGAAAAGGTCGATTATCTCGAAAACGGTAAGAGATATCGCAAAAATAATGGAATTTTCGATCCCCTATCGGAATACACCCGGTAAATCTATGCTTCCAAATATAAAAAACAAGTGCTGAATGTCCAAATTGAAAAAAAAAAAAATCTTAAAAAATTTTGTGTATTTTGAGAGCCAAAAAGACTAAAAACTCGAAAACGGTAAGAGATATCGCAAAAATAATGGATTTTTCGATCCCCTATCGGAATACACCCGGTAAATCTATGCAAATTTTGTGTATTTTGAGTGCCAAAAAGACTAAAATCGGAAAAGGTCGATTATCTCGAAAACGGTAAGAGATATCGCAAAAATAATGGAATTTTCGATCCCCTATCGGAATACACCCGGTAAATCTATGCTTCCAAATATAAAAAACAAGTGCTGAATGTCCTAAATTGAAAAAAAAAAAAATCTTAAAAAATTTTGTGTATTTTGAGAGCCAAAAAGACTAAAATCGGAAAATGTCGATTATCTCGAAAACGGTAAGAGATATCGCAAAAATAATGGATTTTTCGATCCCCTATCGGAATACACCCGATAAATCTATGCAAATTTTGTGTATTTTGAGTGCCAAAAAGACTAAAATCGGAAAAGGTCGATTATCTCGAAAACGGTAAGAGATATCGCAAAAATAATGGAATTTTCGATCCCCTATCGGAATACACCCGGTAAATCTATGCTTCCAAATATAAAAAACAAGTGCTGAATGTCCTAAATTGAAAAAAAAAAAATCTTAAAAAATTTTGTGTATTTTGAGAGCCAAAAAGACTAAAATCGGAAAATGTCGATTATCTCGAAAACGGTAAGAGATATCGCAAAAATAATGGATTTTTCGATCCCCTATCGGAATACACCCGGTAAATCTATGCAAATTTTGTGTATTTTGAGTGCCAAAAAGACTAAAATCGGAAAAGGTCGATTATCTCGAAAACGGTAAGAGATATCGCAAAAATAATGGAATTTTCGATCCCCTATCGGAATACACCCGGTAAATCTATGCTTCCAAATATAAAAAACAAGTGCTGAATGTCCAATTTGAAAAAAAAAAAAATCTTAAAAAATTTTGTGTATTTTGAGAGCCAAAAAGACTAAAATCGGAAAATGTCGATTATCTCGAAAACGGTAAGAGATATCGCAAAAATAATGGATTTTTCGATCCCCTATCGGAATACACCCGGTAAATCTATGCAAATTTTGTGTATTTTGAGTGCCAAAAAGACTAAAATCGGAAAAGGTCGATTATCTCGAAAACGGTAAGAGATATCGCAAAAATAATGGAATTTTCGATCCCCTATCGGAATACACCCGGTAAATCTATGCTTCCAAATATAAAAAACAAGTGCTGAATGTCCTAAATTGAAAAAAAAAAAAATCTTAAAAAATTTTGTGTATTTTGAGAGCCAAAAAGACTAAAATCGGAAAATGTCGATTATCTCGAAAACGGTAAGAGATATCGCAAAAATAATGGATTTTTCGATCCCCTATCGGAATACACCCGGTAAATCTATGCAAATTTTGTGTATTTTGAGTGCCAAAAAGACTAAAATCGGAAAAGGTCGATTATCTCGAAAACGGTAAGAGATATCGCAAAAATAATGGAATTTTCGATCCCCTATCGGAATACACCCGGTAAATCTATGCTTCCAAATATAAAAAACAAGTGCTGAATGTCCTAAATTGAAAAAAAAAAAAATCTTAAAAAATTTTGTGTATTTTGAGAGCCAAAAAGACTAAAATCGGAAAATGTCGATTATCTCGAAAACGGTAAGAGATATCGCAAAAATAATGGATTTTTCGATCCCCTATCGGAATACACCCGGTAAATCTATGCAAATTTTGTGTATTTTGAGTGCCAAAAAGACTAAAATCGGAAAAGGTCGATTATCTCGAAAACGGTAAGAGATATCGCAAAAATAATGGAATTTTCGATCCCCTATCGGAATACACCCGGTAAATCTATGCTTCCAAATATAAAAAACAAGTGCTGAATGTCCTAAATTGAAAAAAAAAAAAATCTTAAAAAATTTTGTGTATTTTGAGAGCCAAAAAGACTAAAATCGGAAAATGTCGATTATCTCGAAAACGGTAAGAGATATCGCAAAAATAATGGATTTTTCGATCCCCTATCGGAATACACCCGGTAAATCTATGCAAATTTTGTGTATTTTGAGTGCCAAAAAGACTAAAATCGGAAAAGGTCGATTATCTCGAAAACGGTAAGAGATATCGCAAAAATAATGGAATTTTCGATCCCCTATCGGAATACACCCGGTAAATCTATGCTTCCAAATATAAAAAACAAGTGCCTAATGTCCTAAATTGAAAAAAAAAAAAATCTTAAAAAATTTTGTGTATTTTGAGTGCCAAAAAGACTAAAATCGGAAAAGGTCGATTATCTCGAAAACGGTAAGAGATATCGCAAAAATAATGGAATTTTCGATCCCCTATCGGAATACACCCGGTAAATCTATGCTTCCAAATATAAAAAACAAGTGCTGAATGTCCTAAATTGAAAAAAAAACAAATCTTAAAAAATTTTGTGTATTTTGAGAGCCAAAAAGACTAAAATCGGAAAATGTCGATTATCTCGAAAACGGTAAGAGATATCGCAAAAATAATGGATTTTTCGATCCCCTATCGGAATACACCCGGTAAATCTATGCAAATTTTGTGTATTTTGAGTGCCAAAAAGACTAAAATCGGAAAAGGTCGATTATCTCGAAAACGGTAAGAGATATCGCAAAAATAATGGAATTTTCGATCCCCTATCGGAATACACCCGGTAAATCTATGCTTCCAAATATAAAAAACAAGTGCTGAATGTCCTAAATTGAAAAAAAAAAAAATCTTAAAAAATTTTGTGTATTTTGAGAGCCAAAAAGACTAAAATCGGAAAATGTCGATTATCTCGAAAACGGTAAGAGATATCGCAAAAATAATGGATTTTTCGATCCCCTATCGGAATACACCCGGTAAATCTATGCAAATTTTGTGTATTTTGAGTGCCAAAAAGACTAAAATCGGAAAAGGTCGATTATTGTACAGGTAGTTTGGTGTAGTGGTTAAGGGGTAGATCTATAGATCTAAAGGTCATAGGTTCGAATCCCGATCGCTCCCAAATTTATCTGTGCCGTGTTTAGGATTATACACGTTAAACTATTATCCTACTATGACGTATAGTCAGCATAAGTAAACTGCTGACTTGTAATTCGGTATTGGCCTTCATGGTTTCAGCGGGTTTATCCCGTGTTCAAGTATTCAAATAATCGTCGTTAGATGTCGTGATTATTTGAAGAAACGTTCGTTAGATGTCGCGTTTATTCGAAGGGTCATTTAGATGTCGGAGAATATTCAAGAATTTAAATAATATGTTGTATAGTACTTGTAATGTTGTAATTATTTAGTTGTAAAATGGTTATTTCCGTAAATAAATAAATATATATATTATTATTATCTCGAAAACGGTAAGAGATATCGCAAAAATAATGGAATTTTCGATCCCCTATCGGAATACACCCGGTAAATCTATGCTTCCAAATATAAAAAACAAGTGCTGAATGTCCTAAATTGAAAAAAAAAGAAATCTTAAAAAATTTTGTGTATTTTGAGAGCCAAAAAGACTAAAATCGGAAAATGTCGATTATCTCGAAAACGGTAAGAGATATCGCAAAAATAATGGATTTTTCGATCCCCTATCGGAATACACCCGGTAAATCTATGCAAATTTTGTGTATTTTGAGTGCCAAAAAGACTAAAATCGGAAAAGGTCGATTATCTCGAAAACGGTAAGAGATATCGCAAAAATAATGGAATTTTCGATCCCCTATCGGAATACACCCGGTAAATCTATGCTTCCAAATATAAAAAACAAGTGCTGAATGTCCTAAATTGAAAAAAAAAAAAATCTTAAAAAATTTTGTGTATTTTGAGAGCCAAAAAGACTAAAATCGGAAAATGTCGATTATCTCGAAAACGGTAAGAGATATCGCAAAAATAATGGATTTTTCGATCCCCTATCGGAATACACCCGGTAAATCTATGCAAATTTTGTGTATTTTGAGTGCCAAAAAGACTAAAATCGGAAAAGGTCGATTATCTCGAAAACGGTAAGAGATATCGCAAAAATAATGGAATTTTCGATCCCCTATCGGAATACACCCGGTAAATCTATGCTTCCAAATATAAAAAACAAGTGCTGAATGTCCTAAATTGAAAAAAAAAAAAATCTTAAAAAATTTTGTGTATTTTGAGAGCCAAAAAGACTAAAATCGGAAAATGTCGATTATCTCGAAAACGGTAAGAGATATCGCAAAAATAATGGATTTTTCGATCCCCTATCGGAATACACCCGGTAAATCTATGCAAATTTTGTGTATTTTGAGTGCCAAAAAGACTAAAATCGGAAAAGGTCGATTATCTCGAAAACGGTAAGAGATATCGCAAAAATAATGGAATTTTCGATCCCCTATCGGAATACACCCGGTAAATCTATGCTTCCAAATATAAAAAACAAGTGCTGAATGTCCTAAATTGAAAAAAAAAAAAATCTTAAAAAATTTTGTGTATTTTGAGAGCCAAAAAGACTAAAATCGGAAAATGTCGATTATCTCGAAAACGGTAAGAGATATCGCAAAAATAATGGATTTTTCGATCCCCTATCGGAATACACCCGGTAAATCTATGCAAATTTTGTGTATTTTGAGTGCCAAAAAGACTAAAATCGGAAAAGGTCGATTATCTCGAAAACGGTAAGAGATATCGCAAAAATAATGGAATTTTCGATCCCCTATCGGAATACACCCGGTAAATCTATGCTTCCAAATATAAAAAACAAGTGCTGAATGTCCTAAATTGAAAAAAAAAAAAATCTTAAAAAATTTTGTGTATTTTGAGAGCCAAAAAGACTAAAATCGGAAAATGTCGATTATCTCGAAAACGGTAAGAGATATCGCAAAAATAATGGATTTTTCGATCCCCTATCGGAATACACCCGGTAAATCTATGCAAATTTTGTGTATTTTGAGTGCCAAAAAGACTAAAATCGGAAAAGGTCGATTATCTCGAAAACGGTAAGAGATATCGCAAAAATAATGGAATTTTCGATCCCCTATCGGAATACACCCGGTAAATCTATGCTTCCAAATATAAAAAACAAGTGCTGAATGTCCTAAATTGAAAAAAAAAAAAATCTTAAAAAATTTTGTGTATTTTGAGAGCCAAAAAGACTAAAATCGGAAAATGTCGATTATCTCGAAAACGGTAAGAGATATCGCAAAAATAATGGATTTTTCGATCCCCTATCGGAATACACCCGGTAAATCTATGCAAATTTTGTGTATTTTGAGTGCCAAAAAGACTAAAATCGGAAAAGGTCGATTATCTCGAAAACGGTAAGAGATATCGCAAAAATAATGGAATTTTCGATCCCCTATCGGAATACACCCGGTAAATCTATGCTTCCAAATATAAAAAACAAGTGCTGAATGTCCAAATTGAAAAAAAAAAAAATCTTAAAAAATTTTGTGTATTTTGAGAGCCAAAAAGACTAAAATCGGAAAATGTCGATTATCTCGAAAACGGTAAGAGATATCGCAAAAATAATGGATTTTTCGATCCCCTATCGGAATACACCCGGTAAATCTATGCAAATTTTGTGTATTTTGAGTGCCAAAAAGACTAAAATCGGAAAAGGTCGATTATCTCGAAAACGGTAAGAGATATCGCAAAAATAATGGAATTTTCGATCCCCTATCGGAATACACCCGGTAAATCTATGCTTCCAAATATAAAAAACAAGTGCTGAAAATCCAAATTGAAAAAAAAAAAAATCTTAAAAAATTTTGTGTATTTTGAGAGCCAAAAAGACTAAAATCGAAAAATGTCGATTATCTCGAAAACGGTAAGAGATATCGCAAAAATAATGGATTTTTCGATCCCCTATCGGAATACACCCGGTAAATCTATGCAAATTTTGTGTATTTTGAGTGCCAAAAAGACTAAAATCGGAAAAGGTCGATTATCTCGAAAACGGTAAGAGATATCGCAAAAATAATGGAATTTTCGATCCCCTATCGGAATACACCCGGTAAATCTATGCTTCCAAATATAAAAAACAAGTGCTGAATGTCCTAAATTGAAAAAAAAAAAAATCTTAAAAAATTTTGTGTATTTTGAGAGCCAAAAAGACTAAAATCGGAAAATGTCGATTATCTCGAAAACGGTAAGAGATATCGCAAAAATAATGGATTTTTCGATCCCCTATCGAAATACACCCGGTAAAGCTATGCAAATTTTGTGTATTTTGAGTGCCAAAAAGACTAAAATCGGAAAAGGTCGATTATCTCGAAAACGGTAAGAGATATCGCAAAAATAATGGAATTTTCGATCCCCTATCGGAATACACCCGGTAAATCTATGCTTCCAAATATAAAAAACAAGTGCTGAATGTCCTAAATTGAAAAAAAAAAAAATCTTAAAAAATTTTGTGTATTTTGAGAGCCAAAAAGACTAAAATCGGAAAATGTCGATTATCTCGAAAACGGTAAGAGATATCGCAAAAATAATGGATTTTTCGATCCCCTATCGGAATACACCCGGTAAATCTATGCAAATTTTGTGTATTTTGAGTGCCAAAAAGACTAAAATCGGAAAAGGTCGATTATCTCGAAAACGGTAAGAGATATCGCAAAAATAATGGAATTTTCGATCCCCTATCGGAATACACCCGGTAAATCTATGCTTCCAAATATAAAAAACAAGTGCTGAATGTCCTAAATTGAAAAAAAAAAAAATCTTAAAAAATTTTGTGTATTTTCAGAGCCAAAAAGACTAAAATCGGAAAATGTCGATTATCTCGAAAACGGTAAGAGATATCGCAAAAATAATGGATTTTTCGATCCCCTATCGGAATACACCCGGTAAATCTATGCAAATTTTGTGTATTTTGAGTGCCAAAAAGACTAAAATCGGAAAAGGTCGATTATCTCGAAAACGGTAAGAGATATCGCAAAAATAATGGAATTTTCGATCCCCTATCGGAATACACCCGGTAAATCTATGCTTCCAAATATAAAAAACAAGTGCTGAATGTCCAAATTGAAAAAAAAAAAAATCTTAAAAAATTTTGTGTATTTTGAGAGCCAAAAAGACTAAAATCGGAAAATGTCGATTATCTCGAAAACGGTAAGAGACATCGCAAAAATAATGGATTTTTCGATCCCCTATCGGAATACACCCGGTAAATCTATGCAAATTTTGTGTATTTTGAGTGCCAAAAAGACTAAAATCGGAAAAGGTCGATTATCTCGAAAACGGTAAGAGATATCGCAAAAATAATGGAATTTTCGATCCCCTATCGGAATACACCCGGTAAATCTATGCTTCCAAATATAAAAAACAAGTGCTGAATGTCCAAATTGAAAAAAAAAAAAATCTTAAAAAATTTTGTGTATTTTGAGAGCCAAAAAGACTAAAAACTCGAAAACGGTAAGAGATATCGCAAAAATAATGGATTTTTCGATCCCCTATCGGAATACACCCGGTAAATCTATGCAAATTTTGTGTATTTTGAGTGCCAAAAAGACTAAAATCGGAAAAGGTCGATTATCTCGAAAACGGTAAGAGATATCGCAAAAATAATGGAATTTTCGATCCCCTATCGGAATACACCCGGTAAATCTATGCTTCCAAATATAAAAAACAAGTGCTGAATGTCCTAAATTGAAAAAAAAAAAAATCTTAAAAAATTTTGTGTATTTTGAGAGCCAAAAAGACTAAAATCGGAAAATGTCGATTATCTCGAAAACGGTAAGAGATATCGCAAAAATAATGGATTTTTCGATCCCCTATCGGAATACACCCGATAAATCTATGCAAATTTTGTGTATTTTGAGTGCCAAAAAGACTAAAATCGGAAAAGGTCGATTATCTCGAAAACGGTAAGAGATATCGCAAAAATAATGGAATTTTCGATCCCCTATCGGAATACACCCGGTAAATCTATGCTTCCAAATATAAAAAACAAGTGCTGAATGTCCTAAATTGAAAAAAAAAAAATCTTAAAAAATTTTGTGTATTTTGAGAGCCAAAAAGACTAAAATCGGAAAATGTCGATTATCTCGAAAACGGTAAGAGATATCGCAAAAATAATGGATTTTTCGATCCCCTATCGGAATACACCCGGTAAATCTATGCAAATTTTGTGTATTTTGAGTGCCAAAAAGACTAAAATCGGAAAAGGTCGATTATCTCGAAAACGGTAAGAGATATCGCAAAAATAATGGAATTTTCGATCCCCTATCGGAATACACCCGGTAAATCTATGCTTCCAAATATAAAAAACAAGTGCTGAATGTCCAATTTGAAAAAAAAAAAAATCTTAAAAAATTTTGTGTATTTTGAGAGCCAAAAAGACTAAAATCGGAAAATGTCGATTATCTCGAAAACGGTAAGAGATATCGCAAAAATAATGGATTTTTCGATCCCCTATCGGAATACACCCGGTAAATCTATGCAAATTTTGTGTATTTTGAGTGCCAAAAAGACTAAAATCGGAAAAGGTCGATTATCTCGAAAACGGTAAGAGATATCGCAAAAATAATGGAATTTTCGATCCCCCATCGGAATACACCCGGTAAATCTATGCTTCCAAATATAAAAAACAAGTGCTGAATGTCCTAAATTGAAAAAAAAAAAAATCTTAAAAAATTTTGTGTATTTTGAGAGCCAAAAAGACTAAAATCGGAAAATGTCGATTATCTCGAAAACGGTAAGAGATATCGCAAAAATAATGGATTTTTCGATCCCCTATCGGAATACACCCGGTAAATCTATGCAAATTTTGTGTATTTTGAGTGCCAAAAAGACTAAAATCGGAAAAGGTCGATTATCTCGAAAACGGTAAGAGATATCGCAAAAATAATGGAATTTTCGATCCCCTATCGGAATACACCCGGTAAATCTATGCTTCCAAATATAAAAAACAAGTGCTGAATGTCCTAAATTGAAAAAAAAAAAAATCTTAAAAAATTTTGTGTATTTTGAGAGCCAAAAAGACTAAAATCGGAAAATGTCGATTATCTCGAAAACGGTAAGAGATATCGCAAAAATAATGGATTTTTCGATCCCCTATCGGAATACACCCGGTAAATCTATGCAAATTTTGTGTATTTTGAGTGCCAAAAAGACTAAAATCGGAAAAGGTCGATTATCTCGAAAACGGTAAGAGATATCGCAAAAGTAATGGATTTTTCGATCCCCTATCGGAATACACCCGGTAAATCTATGCAAATTTTGTGTATTTTGAGTGCCAAAAAGACTAAAATCGGAAAAGGTCGATTATCTCGAAAACGGTAAGAGATATCGCAAAAATAATGGAATTTTCGATCCCCTATCGGAATACACCCGGTAAATCTATGCTTCCAAATATAAAAAACAAGTGCTGAATGTCCTAAATTGAAAAAAAAAAAAATCTTAAAAAATTTTGTGTATTTTGAGAGCCAAAAAGACTAAAATCGGAAAATGTCGATTATCTCGAAAACGGTAAGAGATATCGCAAAAATAATGGATTTTTCGATCCCCTATCGGAATACACCCGGTAAATCTATGCAAATTTTGTGTATTTTGAGTGCCAAAAAGACTAAAATCGGAAAAGGTCGATTATCTCGAAAACGGTAAGAGATATCGCAAAAATAATGGAATTTTCGATCCCCTATCGGAATACACCCGGTAAATCTATGCTTCCAAATATAAAAAACAAGTGCCTAATGTCCTAAATTGAAAAAAAAAAAATCTTAAAAAATTTTGTGTATTTTGAGTGCCAAAAAGACTAAAATCGGAAAAGGTCGATTATCTCGAAAACGGTAAGAGATATCGCAAAAATAATGGAATTTTCGATCCCCTATCGGAATACACCCGGTAAATCTATGCTTCCAAATATAAAAAACAAGTGCTGAATGTCCTAAATTGAAAAAAAAACAAATCTTAAAAAATTTTGTGTATTTTGAGAGCCAAAAAGACTAAAATCGGAAAATGTCGATTATCTCGAAAACGGTAAGAGATATCGCAAAAATAATGGATTTTTCGATCCCCTATCGGAATACACCCGGTAAATCTATGCAAATTTTGTGTATTTTGAGTGCCAAAAAGACTAAAATCGGAAAAGGTCGATTATCTCGAAAACGGTAAGAGATATCGCAAAAATAATGGAATTTTCGATCCCCTATCGGAATACACCCGGTAAATCTATGCTTCCAAATATAAAAAACAAGTGCTGAATGTCCTAAATTGAAAAAAAAAAAAATCTTAAAAAATTTTGTGTATTTTGAGAGCCAAAAAGACTAAAATCGGAAAATGTCGATTATCTCGAAAACGGTAAGAGATATCGCAAAAATAATGGATTTTTCGATCCCCTATCGGAATACACCCGGTAAATCTATGCAAATTTTGTGTATTTTGAGTGCCAAAAAGACTAAAATCGGAAAAGGTCGATTATTGTACAGGTAGTTTGGTGTAGTGGTTAAGGGGTAGATCTATAGATCTAAAGGTCATAGGTTCGAATCCCGATCGCTCCCAAATTTATCTGTGCCGTGTTTAGGATTATACACGTTAAACTATTATCCTACTATGACGTATAGTCAGCATAAGTAAACTGCTGACTTGTAATTCGGTATTGGCCTTCATGGTTTCAGCGGGTTTATCCCGTGTTCAAGTATTCAAATAATCGTCGTTAGATGTCGTGATTATTTGAAGAAACGTTCGTTAGATGTCGCGTTTATTCGAAGGGTCATTTAGATGTCGGAGAATATTCAAGAATTTAAATAATATGTTGTATAGTACTTGTAATGTTGTAATTATTTAGTTGTAAAATGGTTATTTCCGTAAATAAATAAATATATATATTATTATTATCTCGAAAACGGTAAGAGATATCGCAAAAATAATGGAATTTTCGATCCCCTATCGGAATACACCCGGTAAATCTATGCTTCCAAATATAAAAAACAAGTGCTGAATGTCCTAAATTGAAAAAAAAAGAAATCTTAAAAAATTTTGTGTATTTTGAGAGCCAAAAAGACTAAAATCGGAAAATGTCGATTATCTCGAAAACGGTAAGAGATATCGCAAAAATAATGGATTTTTCGATCCCCTATCGGAATACACCCGGTAAATCTATGCAAATTTTGTGTATTTTGAGTGCCAAAAAGACTAAAATCGGAAAAGGTCGATTATCTCGAAAACGGTAAGAGATATCGCAAAAATAATGGAATTTTCGATCCCCTATCGGAATACACCCGGTAAATCTATGCTTCCAAATATAAAAAACAAGTGCTGAATGTCCTAAATTGAAAAAAAAAAAAATCTTAAAAAATTTTGTGTATTTTGAGAGCCAAAAAGACTAAAATCGGAAAATGTCGATTATCTCGAAAACGGTAAGAGATATCGCAAAAATAATGGATTTTTCGATCCCCTATCGGAATACACCCGGTAAATCTATGCAAATTTTGTGTATTTTGAGTGCCAAAAAGACTAAAATCGGAAAAGGTCGATTATCTCGAAAACGGTAAGAGATATCGCAAAAATAATGGAATTTTCGATCCCCTATCGGAATACACCCGGTAAATCTATGCTTCCAAATATAAAAAACAAGTGCTGAATGTCCTAAATTGAAAAAAAAAAAAATCTTAAAAAATTTTGTGTATTTTGAGAGCCAAAAAGACTAAAATCGGAAAATGTCGATTATCTCGAAAACGGTAAGAGATATCGCAAAAATAATGGATTTTTCGATCCCCTATCGGAATACACCCGGTAAATCTATGCAAATTTTGTGTATTTTGAGTGCCAAAAAGACTAAAATCGGAAAAGGTCGATTATCTCGAAAACGGTAAGAGATATCGCAAAAATAATGGAATTTTCGATCCCCTATCGGAATACACCCGGTAAATCTATGCTTCCAAATATAAAAAACAAGTGCTGAATGTCCAAATTGAAAAAAAAAAAAATCTTAAAAAATTTTGTGTATTTTGAGAGCCAAAAAGACTAAAATCGGAAAATGTCGATTATCTCGAAAACGGTAAGAGATATCGCAAAAATAATGGATTTTGCGATCCCCTATCGGAATACACCCGGTAAATCTATGCAAATTTTGTGTATTTTGAGTGCCAAAAAGACTAAAATCGGAAAATGTCGATTATCTCGAAAACGGTAAGAGATATCGCAAAAGTAATGGATTTTTCGATCCCCTATCGGAATACACCCGGTAAATCTATGCAAATTTTGTGTATTTTGAGTGCCAAAAAGACTAAAATCGGAAAAGGTCGATTATCTCGAAAACGGTAAGAGATATCGCAAAAATAATGGAATTTTCGATCCCCTATCGGAATACACCCGGTAAATCTATGCTTCCAAATATAAAAAACAAGTGCTGAATGTCCTAAATTGAAAAAAAAAAAAATCTTAAAAAATTTTGTGTATTTTGAGAGCCAAAAAGACTAAAATCGGAAAATGTCGATTATCTCGAAAACGGTAAGAGATATCGCAAAAATAATGGATTTTTCGATCCCCTATCGGAATACACCCGGTAAATCTATGCAAATTTTGTGTATTTTGAGTGCCAAAAAGACTAAAATCGGAAAAGGTCGATTATCTCGAAAACGGTAAGAGATATCGCAAAAATAATGGAATTTTCGATCCCCTATCGGAATACACCCGGTAAATCTATGCTTCCAAATATAAAAAACAAGTGCCTAATGTCCTAAATTGAAAAAAAAAAAAATCTTAAAAAATTTTGTGTATTTTGAGAGCCAAAAAGACTAAAATCGGAAAATGTCGATTATCTCGAAAACGGTAAGAGATATCGCAAAAATAATGGATTTTTCGATCCCCTATCGGAATACACCCGGTAAATCTATGCAAATTTTGTGTATTTTGAGTGCCAAAAAGACTAAAATCGGAAAAGGTCGATTATCTCGAAAACGGTAAGAGATATCGCAAAAATAATGGAATTTTCGATCCCCTATCGGAATACACCCGGTAAATCTATGCTTCCAAATATAAAAAACAAGTGCTGAATGTCCTAAATTGAAAAAAAAAAAAATCTTAAAAAATTTTGTGTATTTTGAGAGCCAAAAAGACTAAAATCGGAAAATGTCGATTATCTCGAAAACGGTAAGAGATATCGCAAAAATAATGGATTTTTCGATCCCCTATCGGAATACACCCGGTAAATCTATGCAAATTTTGTGTATTTTGAGTGCCAAAAAGACTAAAATCGGAAAAGGTCGATTATCTCGAAAACGGTAAGAGATATCGCAAAAATAATGGAATTTTCGATCCCCTATCGGAATACACCCGGTAAATCTATGCTTCCAAATATAAAAAACAAGTGCTGAATGTCCTAAATTGAAAAAAAAAAAATCTTAAAAAATTTTGTGTATTTTGAGAGCCAAAAAGACTAAAATCGGAAAATGTCGATTATCTCGAAAACGGTAAGAGATATCGCAAAAATAATGGATTTTTCGATCCCCTATCGGAATACACCCGGTAAATCTATGCAAATTTTGTGTATTTTGAGTGCCAAAAAGACTAAAATCGGAAAAGGTCGATTATCTCGAAAACGGTAAGAGATATCGCAAAAATAATGGAATTTTCGATCCCCTATCGGAATACACCCGGTAAATCTATGCTTCCAAATATAAAAAACAAGTGCTGAATGTCCTAAATTGAAAAAAAAAAAAATCTTAAAAAATTTTGTGTATTTTGAGAGCCAAAAAGACTAAAATCGGAAAATGTCGATTATCTCGAAAACGGTAAGAGATATCGCAAAAATAATGGATTTTTCGATCCCCTATCGGAATACACCCGGTAAATCTATGCAAATTTTGTGTATTTTGAGTGCCAAAAAGACTAAAATCGGAAAAGGTCGATTATCTCGAAAACGGTAAGAGATATCGCAAAAATAATGGAATTTTCGATCCCCTATCGGAATACACCCGGTAAATCTATGCTTCCAAATATAAAAAACAAGTGCTGAATGTCCTAAATTGAAAAAAAAAAAAATCTTAAAAAATTTTGTGTATTTTGAGAGCCAAAAAGACTAAAATCGGAAAATGTCGATTATCTCGAAAACGGTAAGAGATATCGCAAAAATAATGGATTTTTCGATCCCCTATCGGAATACACCCGGTAAATCTATGCAAATTTTGTGTATTTTGAGTGCCAAAAAGACTAAAATCGGAAAAGGTCGATTATCTCGAAAACGGTAAGAGATATCGCAAAAATAATGGAATTTTCGATCCCCTATCGGAATACACCCGGTAAATCTATGCTTCCAAATATAAAAAACAAGTGCTGAATGTCCTAAATTGAAAAAAAAAAAAATCTTAAAAAATTTTGTGTATTTTGAGAGCCAAAAAGACTAAAATCGGAAAATGTCGATTATCTCGAAAACGGTAAGAGATATCGCAAAAATAATGGATTTTTCGATCCCCTATCGGAATACACCCGGTAAATCTATGCAAATTTTGTGTATTTTGAGTGCCAAAAAGACTAAAATCGGAAAAGGTCGATTATCTCGAAAACGGTAAGAGATATCGCAAAAATAATGGAATTTTCGATCCCCTATCGGAATACACCCGGTAAATCTATGCTTCCAAATATAAAAAACAAGTGCTGAATGTCCAAATTGAAAAAAAAAAAAATCTTAAAAAATTTTGTGTATTTTGAGAGCCAAAAAGACTAAAATCGGAAAATGTCGATTATCTCGAAAACGGTAAGAGATATCGCAAAAATAATGGATTTTTCGATCCCCTATCGGAATACACCCGGTAAATCTATGCAAATTTTGTGTATTTTGAGTGCCAAAAAGACTAAAATCGGAAAAGGTCGATTATCTCGAAAACGGTAAGAGATATCGCAAAAATAATGGAATTTTCGATCCCCTATCGGAATACACCCGGTAAATCTATGCTTCCAAATATAAAAAACAAGTGCTGAATGTCCTAAATTGAAAAAAAAAAAAATCTTAAAAAATTTTGTGTATTTTCAGAGCCAAAAAGACTAAAATCGGAAAATGTCGATTATCTCGAAAACGGTAAGAGATATCGCAAAAATAATGGATTTTTCGATCCCCTATCGGAATACACCCGGTAAATCTATGCAAATTTTGTGTATTTTGAGTGCCAAAAAGACTAAAATCGGAAAAGGTCGATTATCTCGAAAACGGTAAGAGATATCGCAAAAATAATGGAATTTTCGATCCCCTATCGGAATACACCCGGTAAATCTATGCTTCCAAATATAAAAAACAAGTGCTGAATGTCCAAATTGAAAAAAAAAAAAATCTTAAAAAATTTTGTGTATTTTGAGAGCCAAAAAGACTAAAATCGGAAAATGTCGATTATCTCGAAAACGGTAAGAGACATCGCAAAAATAATGGATTTTTCGATCCCCTATCGGAATACACCCGGTAAATCTATGCAAATTTTGTGTATTTTGAGTGCCAAAAAGACTAAAATCGGAAAAGGTCGATTATCTCGAAAACGGTAAGAGATATCGCAAAAATAATGGAATTTTCGATCCCCTATCGGAATACACCCGGTAAATCTATGCTTCCAAATATAAAAAACAAGTGCTGAATGTCCAAATTGAAAAAAAAAAAAATCTTAAAAAATTTTGTGTATTTTGAGAGCCAAAAAGACTAAAATCGGAAAATGTCGATTATCTCGAAAACGGTAAGAGATATCGCAAAAATAATGGATTTTTCGATCCCCTATCGGAATACACCCGGTAAATCTATGCAAATTTTGTGTATTTTGAGTGCCAAAAAGACTAAAATCGGAAAAGGTCGATTATCTCGAAAACGGTAAGAGATATCGCAAAAATAATGGAATTTTCGATCCCCTATCGGAATACACCCGGTAAATCTATGCTTCCAAATATAAAAAACAAGTGCTGAATGTCCTAAATTGAAAAAAAAAAAAATCTTAAAAAATTTTGTGTATTTTCAGAGCCAAAAAGACTAAAATCGGAAAATGTCGATTATCTCGAAAACGGTAAGAGATATCGCAAAAATAATGGATTTTTCGATCCCCTATCGGAATACACCCGGTAAATCTATGCAAATTTTGTGTATTTTGAGTGCCAAAAAGACTAAAATCGGAAAAGGTCGATTATCTCGAAAACGGTAAGAGATATCGCAAAAATAATGGAATTTTCGATCCCCTATCGGAATACACCCGGTAAATCTATGCTTCCAAATATAAAAAACAAGTGCTGAATGTCCAAATTGAAAAAAAAAAAAATCTTAAAAAATTTTGTGTATTTTGAGAGCCAAAAAGACTAAAATCGGAAAATGTCGATTATCTCGAAAACGGTAAGAGACATCGCAAAAATAATGGATTTTTCGATCCCCTATCGGAATACACCCGGTAAATCTATGCAAATTTTGTGTATTTTGAGTGCCAAAAAGACTAAAATCGGAAAAGGTCGATTATCTCGAAAACGGTAAGAGATATCGCAAAAATAATGGAATTTTCGATCCCCTATCGGAATACACCCGGTAAATCTATGCTTCCAAATATAAAAAACAAGTGCTGAATGTCCAAATTGAAAAAAAAAAAAATCTTAAAAAATTTTGTGTATTTTGAGAGCCAAAAAGACTAAAATCGGAAAATGTCGATTATCTCGAAAACGGTAAGAGATATCGCAAAAATAATGGATTTTTCGATCCCCTATCGGAATACACCCGGTAAATCTATGCAAATTTTGTGTATTTTGAGTGCCAAAAAGACTAAAATCGGAAAAGGTCGATTATCTCGAAAACGGTAAGAGATATCGCAAAAATAATGGAATTTTCGATCCCCTATCGGAATACACCCGGTAAATCTATGCTTCCAAATATAAAAAACAAGTGCTGAATGTCCTAAATTGAAAAAAAAAAAAATCTTAAAAAATTTTGTGTATTTTGAGAGCCAAAAAGACTAAAATCGGAAAATGTCGATTATCTCGAAAACGGTAAGAGATATCGCAAAAATAATGGATTTTTCGATCCCCTATCGGAATACACCCGGTAAATTTATGCAAATTTTGTGTATTTTGAGTGCCAAAAAGACTAAAATCGGAAAAGGTCGATTATCTCGAAAACGGTAAGAGATATCGCAAAAATAATGGAATTTTCGATCCCCTATCGGAATACACCCGGTAAATCTATGCTTCCAAATATAAAAAACAAGTGCTGAATGTCCTAAATTGAAAAAAAAAAAAATCTTAAAAAAGTTTGTGTATTTTGAGAGCCAAAAACACTAAAATCGGAAAATGTCGATTATCTCGAAAACGGTAAGAGATATCGCAAAAATAATGGATTTTTCGATCCCCTATCGGAATACACCCGGTAAATCTATGCAAATTTTGTGTATTTTGAGTGCCAAAAAGACTAAAATCGGAAAAGGTCGATTATCTCGAAAACGGTAAGAGATATCGCAAAAATAATGGAATTTTCGATCCCCTATCGGAATACACCCGGTAAATCTATGCTTCCAAATATAAAAAACAAGTGCTGAATGTCCTAAATTGAAAAAAAAAAAAATCTTAAAAAATTTTGTGTATTTTGAGAGCCAAAAAGACTAAAATCGGAAAATGTCGATTATCTCGAAAACGGTAAGAGATATCGCAAAAATAATGGATTTTTCGATCCCCTATCGGAATACACCCGGTAAATCTATGCAAATTTTGTGTATTTTGAGTGCCAAAAAGACTAAAATCGGAAAAGGTCGATTATCTCGAAAACGGTAAGAGATATCGCAAAAATAATGGAATTTTCGATCCCCTATCGGAATACACCCGGTAAATCTATGCTTCCAAATATAAAAAACAAGTGCTGAATGTCCTAAATTGAAAAAAAAAAAAATCTTAAAAAATTTTGTGTATTTTGAGAGCCAAAAAGACTAAAATCGGAAAATGTCGATTATCTCGAAAACGGTAAGAGATATCGCAAAAATAATGGATTTTTCGATCCCCTATCGGAATACACCCGATAAATCTATGCAAATTTTGTGTATTTTGAGTGCCAAAAAGACTAAAATCGGAAAAGGTCGATTATCTCGAAAACGGTAAGAGATATCGCAAAAATAATGGAATTTTCGATCCCCTATCGGAATACACCCGGTAAATCTATGCTTCCAAATATAAAAAACAAGTGCTGAATGTCCTAAATTGAAAAAAAAAAAATCTTAAAAAATTTTGTGTATTTTGAGAGCCAAAAAGACTAAAATCGGAAAATGTCGATTATCTCGAAAACGGTAAGAGATATCGCAAAAATAATGGATTTTTCGATCCCCTATCGGAATACACCCGGTAAATCTATGCAAATTTTGTGTATTTTGAGTGCCAAAAAGACTAAAATCGGAAAAGGTCGATTATCTCGAAAACGGTAAGAGATATCGCAAAAATAATGGAATTTTCGATCCCCTATCGGAATACACCCGGTAAATCTATGCTTCCAAATATAAAAAACAAGTGCTGAATGTCCAATTTGAAAAAAAAAAAAATCTTAAAAAATTTTGTGTATTTTGAGAGCCAAAAAGACTAAAATCGGAAAATGTCGATTATCTCGAAAACGGTAAGAGATATCGCAAAAATAATGGATTTTTCGATCCCCTATCGGAATACACCCGGTAAATCTATGCAAATTTTGTGTATTTTGAGTGCCAAAAAGACTAAAATCGGAAAAGGTCGATTATCTCGAAAACGGTAAGAGATATCGCAAAAATAATGGAATTTTCGATCCCCTATCGGAATACACCCGGTAAATCTATGCTTCCAAATATAAAAAACAAGTGCTGAATGTCCTAAATTGAAAAAAAAAAAAATCTTAAAAAATTTTGTGTATTTTGAGAGCCAAAAAGACTAAAATCGGAAAATGTCGATTATCTCGAAAACGGTAAGAGATATCGCAAAAATAATGGATTTTTCGATCCCCTATCGGAATACACCCGATAAATCTATGCAAATTTTGTGTATTTTGAGTGCCAAAAAGACTAAAATCGGAAAAGGTCGATTATCTCGAAAACGGTAAGAGATATCGCAAAAATAATGGAATTTTCGATCCCCTATCGGAATACACCCGGTAAATCTATGCTTCCAAATATAAAAAACAAGTGCTGAATGTCCTAAATTGAAAAAAAAAAAAATCTTAAAAAATTTTGTGTATTTTGAGAGCCAAAAAGACTAAAATCGGAAAATGTCGATTATCTCGAAAACGGTAAGAGATATCGCAAAAATAATGGATTTTTCGATCCCCTATCGGAATACACCCGGTAAATCTATGCAAATTTTGTGTATTTTGAGTGCCAAAAAGACTAAAATCGGAAAAGGTCGATTATCTCGAAAACGGTAAGAGATATCGCAAAAATAATGGAATTTTCGATCCCCTATCGGAATACACCCGGTAAATCTATGCTTCCAAATATAAAAAACAAGTGCTGAATGTCCAAATTGAAAAAAAAAAAAATCTTAAAAAATTTTGTGTATTTTGAGAGCCAAAAAGACTAAAATCGGAAAATGTCGATTATCTCGAAAACGGTAAGAGATATCGCAAAAATAATGGATTTTTCGATCCCCTATCGGAATACACCCGGTAAATCTATGCAAATTTTGTGTATTTTGAGTGCCAAAAAGACTAAAATCGGAAAAGGTCGATTATCTCGAAAACGGTAAGAGATATCGCAAAAATAATGGAATTTTCGATCCCCTATCGGAATACACCCGGTAAATCTATGCTTCCAAATATAAAAAACAAGTGCTGAATGTCCAAATTGAAAAAAAAAAAAATCTTAAAAAATTTTGTGTATTTTGAGAGCCAAAAAGACTAAAATCGGAAAATGTCGATTATCTCGAAAACGGTAAGAGATATCGCAAAAATAATGGATTTTTCGATCCCCTATCGGAATACACCCGGTAAATCTATGCAAATTTTGTGTATTTTGAGTGCCAAAAAGACTAAAATCGGAAAAGGTCGATTATCTCGAAAACGGTAAGAGATATCGCAAAAATAATGGAATTTTCGATCCCCTATCGGAATACACCCGGTAAATCTATGCTTCCAAATATAAAAAACAAGTGCTGAATGTCCTAAATTGAAAAAAAAAAAAATCTTAAAAAATTTTGTGTATTTTGAGAGCCAAAAAGACTAAAATCGGAAAATGTCGATTATCTCGAAAACGGTAAGAGATATCGCAAAAATAATGGATTTTTCGATCCCCTATCGGAATACACCCGATAAATCTATGCAAATTTTGTGTATTTTGAGTGCCAAAAAGACTAAAATCGGAAAAGGTCGATTATCTCGAAAACGGTAAGAGATATCGCAAAAATAATGGAATTTTCGATCCCCTATCGGAATACACCCGGTAAATCTATGCTTCCAAATATAAAAAACAAGTGCTGAATGTCCTAAATTGAAAAAAAAAAAATCTTAAAAAATTTTGTGTATTTTGAGAGCCAAAAAGACTAAAATCGGAAAATGTCGATTATCTCGAAAACGGTAAGAGATATCGCAAAAATAATGGATTTTTCGATCCCCTATCGGAATACACCCGGTAAATCTATGCAAATTTTGTGTATTTTGAGTGCCAAAAAGACTAAAATCGGAAAAGGTCGATTATCTCGAAAACGGTAAGAGATATCGCAAAAATAATGGAATTTTCGATCCCCTATCGGAATACACCCGGTAAATCTATGCTTCCAAATATAAAAAACAAGTGCTGAATGTCCAATTTGAAAAAAAAAAAAATCTTAAAAAATTTTGTGTATTTTGAGAGCCAAAAAGACTAAAATCGGAAAATGTCGATTATCTCGAAAACGGTAAGAGATATCGCAAAAATAATGGATTTTTCGATCCCCTATCGGAATACACCCGGTAAATCTATGCAAATTTTGTGTATTTTGAGTGCCAAAAAGACTAAAATCGGAAAATGTCGATTATCTCGAAAACGGTAAGAGATATCGCAAAAATAATGGAATTTTCGATCCCCTGTCGGAATACACCCGGTAAATCTATGCTTCCAAATATAAAAAACAAGTGCTGAATGTCCTAAATTGAAAAAAAAAAAAATCTTAAAAAATTTTGTGTATTTTGAGAGCCAAAAAGACTAAAATCGGAAAATGTCGATTATCTCGAAAACGGTAAGAGATATCGCAAAAATAATGGATTTTTCGATCCCCTATCGGAATACACCCGGTAAATCTATGCAAATTTTGTGTATTTTGAGTGCCAAAAAGACTAAAATCGGAAAAGGTCGATTATCTCGAAAACGGTAAGAGATATCGCAAAAATAATGGAATTTTCGATCCCCTATCGGAATACACCCGGTAAATCTATGCTTCCAAATATAAAAAAACAAGTGCTGAATGTCCTAAATTGAAAAAAAAAAAAAATCTTAAAAAATTTTGTGTATTTTGAGAGCCAAAAAGACTAAAATCGGAAAATGTCGATTATCTCGAAAACGGTAAGAGATATCGCAAAAATAATGGATTTTTCGATCCCCTATCGGAATACACCCGGTAAATTTATGCAAATTTTGTGTATTTTGAGTGCCAAAAAGACTAAAATCGGAAAAGGTCGATTATCTCGAAAACGGTAAGAGATATCGCAAAAATAATGGAATTTTCGATCCCCTATCGGAATACACCCGGTAAATCTATGCTTCCAAATATAAAAAACAAGTGCTGAATGTCCTAAATTGAAAAAAAAAAAAATCTTAAAAAAGTTTGTGTATTTTGAGAGCCAAAAAGACTAAAATCGGAAAATGTCGATTATCTCGAAAACGGTAAAAGATATCGCAAAAATAATGGATTTTTCGATCCCCTATCGGAATACACCCGGTAAATCTATGCAAATTTTGTGTATTTTGAGTGAAAAAGACTAAAATCGGAAAAGGTCGATTATCTCGAAAACGGTAAGAGATATCGCAAAAATAATGGAATTTTCGATCCCCTATCGGAATACACCCGGTAAATCTATGCTTCCAAATATAAAAAACAAGTGCTGAATGTCCTAAATTGAAAAAAAAAAAAATCTTAAAAAATTTTGTGTATTTTGAGAGCCAAAAAGACTTAAATCGGAAAATGTCGATTATCTCGAAAACGGTAAGAGATATCGCAAAAATAATGGATTTTTCGATCCCCTATCGGAATACACCCGGTAAATCTATGCAAATTTTGTGTATTTTGAGTGCCAAAAAGACTAAAATCGGAAAAGGTCGATTATCTCGAAAACGGTAAGAGATATCGCAAAAATAATGGAATTTTCGATCCCCTATCGGAATACACCCGGTAAATCTATGCTTCCAAATATAAAAAACAAGTGCTGAATGTCCTAAATTGAAAAAAAAAAAAATCTTAAAAAATTTTGTGTATTTTGAGAGCCAAAAAGACTAAAATCGGAAAATGTCGATTATCTCGAAAACGGTAAGAGATATCGCAAAAATAATGGATTTTTCGATCCCCTATCGGAATACACCCGATAAATCTATGCAAATTTTGTGTATTTTGAGTGCCAAAAAGACTAAAATCGGAAAAGGTCGATTATCTCGAAAACGGTAAGAGATATCGCAAAAATAATGGAATTTTCGATCCCCTATCGGAATACACCCGGTAAATCTATGCTTCCAAATATAAAAAACAAGTGCTGAATGTCCTAAATTGAAAAAAAAAAAAATCTTAAAAAATTTTGTGTATTTTGAGAGCCAAAAAGACTAAAATCGGAAAATGTCGATTATCTCGAAAACGGTAAGAGATATCGCAAAAATAATGGATTTTTCGATCCCCTATCGGAATACACCCGGTAAATCTATGCAAATTTTGTGTATTTTGAGTGCCAAAAAGACTAAAATCGGAAAAGGTCGATTATCTCGAAAACGGTAAGAGATATCGCAAAAATAATGGAATTTTCGATCCCCTATCGGAATACACCCGGTAAATCTATGCTTCCAAATATAAAAAACAAGTGCTGAATGTCCTAAATTGAAAAAAAAAAAATCTTAAAAAATTTTGTGTATTTTGAGAGCCAAAAAGACTAAAATCGGAAAATGTCGATTATCTCGAAAACGGTAAGAGATATCGCAAAAATAATGGATTTTTCGATCCCCTATCGGAATACACCCGGTAAATCTATGCAAATTTTGTGTATTTTGAGTGCCAAAAAGACTAAAATCGGAAAAGGTCGATTATCTCGAAAACGGTAAGAGATATCGCAAAAATAATGGAATTTTCGATCCCCTATCGGAATACACCCGGTAAATCTATGCTTCCAAATATAAAAAACAAGTGCTGAATGTCCAATTTGAAAAAAAAAAAAATCTTAAAAAATTTTGTGTATTTTGAGAGCCAAAAAGACTAAAATCGGAAAATGTCGATTATCTCGAAAACGGTAAGAGATATCGCAAAAATAATGGATTTTTCGATCCCCTATCGGAATACACCCGGTAAATCTATGCAAATTTTGTGTATTTTGAGTGCCAAAAAGACTAAAATCGGAAAATGTCGATTATCTCGAAAACGGTAAGAGATATCGCAAAAATAATGGAATTTTCGATCCCCTGTCGGAATACACCCGGTAAATCTATGCTTCCAAATATAAAAAACAAGTGCTGAATGTCCTAAATTGAAAAAAAAAAAATCTTAAAAAATTTTGTGTATTTTGAGAGCCAAAAAGACTAAAATCGGAAAATGTCGATTATCTCGAAAACGGTAAGAGATATCGCAAAAATAATGGATTTTTCGATCCCCTATCGGAATACACCCGGTAAATCTATGCAAATTTTGTGTATTTTGAGTGCCAAAAAGACTAAAATCGGAAAAGGTCGATTATCTCGAAAACGGTAAGAGATATCGCAAAAATAATGGAATTTTCGATCCCCTATCGGAATACACCCGGTAAATCTATGCTTCCAAATATAAAAAACAAGTGCTGAATGTCCTAAATTGAAAAAAAAAAAAATCTTAAAAAATTTTGTGTATTTTGAGAGCCAAAAAGACTAAAATCGGAAAATGTCGATTATCTCGAAAACGGTAAGAGATATCGCAAAAATAATGGATTTTTCGATCCCCTATCGGAATACACCCGGTAAATTTATGCAAATTTTGTGTATTTTGAGTGCCAAAAAGACTAAAATCGGAAAAGGTCGATTATCTCGAAAACGGTAAGAGATATCGCAAAAATAATGGAATTTTCGATCCCCTATCGGAATACACCCGGTAAATCTATGCTTCCAAATATAAAAAACAAGTGCTGAATGTCCTAAATTGAAAAAAAAAAAAATCTTAAAAAAGTTTGTGTATTTTGAGAGCCAAAAAGACTAAAATCGGAAAATGTCGATTATCTCGAAAACGGTAAGAGATATCGCAAAAATAATGGATTTTTCGATCCCCTATCGGAATACACCCGGTAAATCTATGCAAATTTTGTGTATTTTGAGTGCCAAAAAGACTAAAATCGGAAAAGGTCGATTATCTCGAAAACGGTAAGAGATATCGCAAAAATAATGGAATTTTCGATCCCCTATCGGAATACACCCGGTAAATCTATGCTTCCAAATATAAAAAACAAGTGCTGAATGTCCTAAATTGAAAAAAAAAAAAATCTTAAAAAATTTTGTGTATTTTGAGAGCCAAAAAGACTAAAATCGGAAAATGTCGATTATCTCGAAAACGGTAAGAGATATCGCAAAAATAATGGATTTTTCGATCCCCTATCGGAATACACCCGGTAAATCTATGCAAATTTTGTGTATTTTGAGTGCCAAAAAGACTAAAATCGGAAAAGGTCGATTATCTCGAAAACGGTAAGAGATATCGCAAAAATAATGGAATTTTCGATCCCCTATCGGAATACACCCGGTAAATCTATGCTTCCAAATATAAAAAACAAGTGCTGAATGTCCTAAATTGAAAAAAAAAAAAATCTTAAAAAATTTTGTGTATTTTGAGAGCCAAAAAGACTAAAATCGGAAAATGTCGATTATCTCGAAAACGGTAAGAGATATCGCAAAAATAATGGATTTTTCGATCCCCTATCGGAATACACCCGATAAATCTATGCAAATTTTGTGTATTTTGAGTGCCAAAAAGACTAAAATCGGAAAAGGTCGATTATCTCGAAAACGGTAAGAGATATCGCAAAAATAATGGAATTTTCGATCCCCTATCGGAATACACCCGGTAAATCTATGCTTCCAAATATAAAAAACAAGTGCTGAATGTCCTAAATTGAAAAAAAAAAAAATCTTAAAAAATTTTGTGTATTTTGAGAGCCAAAAAGACTAAAATCGGAAAATGTCGATTATCTCGAAAACGGTAAGAGATATCGCAAAAATAATGGATTTTTCGATCCCCTATCGGAATACACCCGGTAAATCTATGCAAATTTTGTGTATTTTGAGTGCCAAAAAGACTAAAATCGGAAAAGGTCGATTATCTCGAAAACGGTAAGAGATATCGCAAAAATAATGGAATTTTCGATCCCCTATCGGAATACACCCGGTAAATCTATGCTTCCAAATATAAAAAACAAGTGCTGAATGTCCAAATTGAAAAAAAAAAAAATCTTAAAAAATTTTGTGTATTTTGAGAGCCAAAAAGACTAAAATCGGAAAATGTCGATTATCTCGAAAACGGTAAGAGATATCGCAAAAATAATGGATTTTTCGATCCCCTATCGGAATACACCCGGTAAATCTATGCAAATTTTGTGTATTTTGAGTGCCAAAAAGACTAAAATCGGAAAAGGTCGATTATCTCGAAAACGGTAAGAGATATCGCAAAAATAATGGAATTTTCGATCCCCTATCGGAATACACCCGGTAAATCTATGCTTCCAAATATAAAAAACAAGTGCTGAATGTCCAAATTGAAAAAAAAAAAAATCTTAAAAAATTTTGTGTATTTTGAGAGCCAAAAAGACTAAAATCGGAAAATGTCGATTATCTCGAAAACGGTAAGAGATATCGCAAAAATAATGGATTTTTCGATCCCCTATCGGAATACACCCGGTAAATCTATGCAAATTTTGTGTATTTTGAGTGCCAAAAAGACTAAAATCGGAAAAGGTCGATTATCTCGAAAACGGTAAGAGATATCGCAAAAATAATGGAATTTTCGATCCCCTATCGGAATACACCCGGTAAATCTATGCTTCCAAATATAAAAAACAAGTGCTGAATGTCCTAAATTGAAAAAAAAAAAAATCTTAAAAAATTTTGTGTATTTTGAGAGCCAAAAAGACTAAAATCGGAAAATGTCGATTATCTCGAAAACGGTAAGAGATATCGCAAAAATAATGGATTTTTCGATCCCCTATCGGAATACACCCGGTAAATTTATGCAAATTTTGTGTATTTTGAGTGCCAAAAAGACTAAAATCGGAAAAGGTCGATTATCTCGAAAACGGTAAGAGATATCGCAAAAATAATGGAATTTTCGATCCCCTATCGGAATACACCCGGTAAATCTATGCTTCCAAATATAAAAAACAAGTGCTGAATGTCCTAAATTGAAAAAAAAAAAAATCTTAAAAAAGTTTGTGTATTTTGAGAGCCAAAAAGACTAAAATCGGAAAATGTCGATTATCTCGAAAACGGTAAGAGATATCGCAAAAATAATGGATTTTTCGATCCCCTATCGGAATACACCCGGTAAATCTATGCAAATTTTGTGTATTTTGAGTGCCAAAAAGACTAAAATCGGAAAAGGTCGATTATCTCGAAAACGGTAAGAGATATCGCAAAAATAATGGAATTTTCGATCCCCTATCGGAATACACCCGGTAAATCTATGCTTCCAAATATAAAAAACAAGTGCTGAATGTCCTAAATTGAAAAAAAAAAAATCTTAAAAAATTTTGTGTATTTTGAGAGCCAAAAAGACTAAAATCGGAAAATGTCGATTATCTCGAAAACGGTAAGAGATATCGCAAAAATAATGGATTTTTCGATCCCCTATCGGAATACACCCGGTAAATCTATGCAAATTTTGTGTATTTTGAGTGCCAAAAAGACTAAAATCGGAAAAGGTCGATTATCTCGAAAACGGTAAGAGATATCGCAAAAATAATGGAATTTTCGATCCCCTATCGGAATACACCCGGTAAATCTATGCTTCCAAATATAAAAAACAAGTGCTGAATGTCCAATTTGAAAAAAAAAAAAATCTTAAAAAATTTTGTGTATTTTGAGAGCCAAAAAGACTAAAATCGGAAAATGTCGATTATCTCGAAAACGGTAAGAGATATCGCAAAAATAATGGATTTTTCGATCCCCTATCGGAATACACCCGGTAAATCTATGCAAATTTTGTGTATTTTGAGTGCCAAAAAGACTAAAATCGGAAAATGTCGATTATCTCGAAAACGGTAAGAGATATCGCAAAAATAATGGAATTTTCGATCCCCTGTCGGAATACACCCGGTAAATCTATGCTTCCAAATATAAAAAACAAGTGCTGAATGTCCTAAATTGAAAAAAAAAAAAATCTTAAAAAATTTTGTGTATTTTGAGAGCCAAAAAGACTAAAATCGGAAAATGTCGATTATCTCGAAAACGGTAAGAGATATCGCAAAAATAATGGATTTTTCGATCCCCTATCGGAATACACCCGGTAAATCTATGCAAATTTTGTGTATTTTGAGTGCCAAAAAGACTAAAATCGGAAAAGGTCGATTATCTCGAAAACGGTAAGAGATATCGCAAAAATAATGGAATTTTCGATCCCCTATCGGAATACACCCGGTAAATCTATGCTTCCAAATATAAAAAACAAGTGCTGAATGTCCTAAATTGAAAAAAAAAAAAATCTTAAAAAATTTTGTGTATTTTGAGAGCCAAAAAGACTAAAATCGGAAAATGTCGATTATCTCGAAAACGGTAAGAGATATCGCAAAAATAATGGATTTTTCGATCCCCTATCGGAATACACCCGGTAAATTTATGCAAATTTTGTGTATTTTGAGTGCCAAAAAGACTAAAATCGGAAAAGGTCGATTATCTCGAAAACGGTAAGAGATATCGCAAAAATAATGGAATTTTCGATCCCCTATCGGAATACACCCGGTAAATCTATGCTTCCAAATATAAAAAACAAGTGCTGAATGTCCTAAATTGAAAAAAAAAAAAATCTTAAAAAATTTTGTGTATTTTGAGAGCCAAAAAGACTAAAATCGGAAAATGTCGATTATCTCGAAAACGGTAAGAGATATCGCAAAAATAATGGATTTTTCGATCCCCTATCGGAATACACCCGGTAAATCTATGCAAATTTTGTGTATTTTGAGTGCCAAAAAGACTAAAATCGGAAAAGGTCGATTATCTCGAAAACGGTAAGAGATATCGCAAAAATAATGGAATTTTCGATCCCCTATCGGAATACACCCGGTAAATCTATGCTTCCAAATATAAAAAACAAGTGCTGAATGTCCAAATTGAAAAAAAAAAAAATCTTAAAAAATTTTGTGTATTTTGAGAGCCAAAAAGACTAAAATCGGAAAATGTCGATTATCTCGAAAACGGTAAGAGATATCGCAAAAATAATGGATTTTTCGATCCCCTATCGGAATACACCCGGTAAATCTATGCAAATTTTGTGTATTTTGAGTGCCAAAAAGACTAAAATCGGAAAAGGTCGATTATCTCGAAAACGGTAAGAGATATCGCAAAAATAATGGAATTTTCGATCCCCTATCGGAATACACCCGGTAAATCTATGCTTCCAAATATAAAAAACAAGTGCTGAATGTCCAAATTGAAAAAAAAAAAAATCTTAAAAAATTTTGTGTATTTTGAGAGCCAAAAAGACTAAAATCGGAAAATGTCGATTATCTCGAAAACGGTAAGAGATATCGCAAAAATAATGGATTTTTCGATCCCCTATCGGAATACACCCGGTAAATCTATGCAAATTTTGTGTATTTTGAGTGCCAAAAAGACTAAAATCGGAAAAGGTCGATTATCTCGAAAACGGTAAGAGATATCGCAAAAATAATGGAATTTTCGATCCCCTATCGGAATACACCCGGTAAATCTATGCTTCCAAATATAAAAAACAAGTGCTGAATGTCCTAAATTGAAAAAAAAAAAAATCTTAAAAAATTTTGTGTATTTTGAGAGCCAAAAAGACTAAAATCGGAAAATGTCGATTATCTCGAAAACGGTAAGAGATATCGCAAAAATAATGGATTTTTCGATCCCCTATCGGAATACACCCGGTAAATTTATGCAAATTTTGTGTATTTTGAGTGCCAAAAAGACTAAAATCGGAAAAGGTCGATTATCTCGAAAACGGTAAGAGATATCGCAAAAATAATGGAATTTTCGATCCCCTATCGGAATACACCCGGTAAATCTATGCTTCCAAATATAAAAAACAAGTGCTGAATGTCCTAAATTGAAAAAAAAAAAAATCTTAAAAAAGTTTGTGTATTTTGAGAGCCAAAAAGACTAAAATCGGAAAATGTCGATTATCTCGAAAACGGTAAGAGATATCGCAAAAATAATGGATTTTTCGATCCCCTATCGGAATACACCCGGTAAATCTATGCAAATTTTGTGTATTTTGAGTGCCAAAAAGACTAAAATCGGAAAAGGTCGATTATCTCGAAAACGGTAAGAGATATCGCAAAAATAATGGAATTTTCGATCCCCTATCGGAATACACCCGGTAAATCTATGCTTCCAAATATAAAAAACAAGTGCTGAATGTCCTAAATTGAAAAAAAAAAAATCTTAAAAAATTTTGTGTATTTTGAGAGCCAAAAAGACTAAAATCGGAAAATGTCGATTATCTCGAAAACGGTAAGAGATATCGCAAAAATAATGGATTTTTCGATCCCCTATCGGAATACACCCGGTAAATCTATGCAAATTTTGTGTATTTTGAGTGCCAAAAAGACTAAAATCGGAAAAGGTCGATTATCTCGAAAACGGTAAGAGATATCGCAAAAATAATGGAATTTTCGATCCCCTATCGGAATACACCCGGTAAATCTATGCTTCCAAATATAAAAAACAAGTGCTGAATGTCCAATTTGAAAAAAAAAAAAATCTTAAAAAATTTTGTGTATTTTGAGAGCCAAAAAGACTAAAATCGGAAAATGTCGATTATCTCGAAAACGGTAAGAGATATCGCAAAAATAATGGATTTTTCGATCCCCTATCGGAATACACCCGGTAAATCTATGCAAATTTTGTGTATTTTGAGTGCCAAAAAGACTAAAATCGGAAAATGTCGATTATCTCGAAAACGGTAAGAGATATCGCAAAAATAATGGAATTTTCGATCCCCTGTCGGAATACACCCGGTAAATCTATGCTTCCAAATATAAAAAACAAGTGCTGAATGTCCTAAATTGAAAAAAAAAAAAATCTTAAAAAATTTTGTGTATTTTGAGAGCCAAAAAGACTAAAATCGGAAAATGTCGATTATCTCGAAAACGGTAAGAGATATCGCAAAAATAATGGATTTTTCGATCCCCTATCGGAATACACCCGGTAAATCTATGCAAATTTTGTGTATTTTGAGTGCCAAAAAGACTAAAATCGGAAAAGGTCGATTATCTCGAAAACGGTAAGAGATATCGCAAAAATAATGGAATTTTCGATCCCCTATCGGAATACACCCGGTAAATCTATGCTTCCAAATATAAAAAACAAGTGCTGAATGTCCTAAATTGAAAAAAAAAAAAATCTTAAAAAATTTTGTGTATTTTGAGAGCCAAAAAGACTAAAATCGGAAAATGTCGATTATCTCGAAAACGGTAAGAGATATCGCAAAAATAATGGATTTTTCGATCCCCTATCGGAATACACCCGGTAAATTTATGCAAATTTTGTGTATTTTGAGTGCCAAAAAGACTAAAATCGGAAAAGGTCGATTATCTCGAAAACGGTAAGAGATATCGCAAAAATAATGGAATTTTCGATCCCCTATCGGAATACACCCGGTAAATCTATGCTTCCAAATATAAAAAACAAGTGCTGAATGTCCTAAATTGAAAAAAAAAAAAATCTTAAAAAAGTTTGTGTATTTTGAGAGCCAAAAAGACTAAAATCGGAAAATGTCGATTATCTCGAAAACGGTAAGAGATATCGCAAAAATAATGGATTTTTCGATCCCCTATCGGAATACACCCGGTAAATCTATGCAAATTTTGTGTATTTTGAGTGCCAAAAAGACTAAAATCGGAAAAGGTCGATTATCTCGAAAACGGTAAGAGATATCGCAAAAATAATGGAATTTTCGATCCCCTATCGGAATACACCCGGTAAATCTATGCTTCCAAATATAAAAAACAAGTGCTGAATGTCCTAAATTGAAAAAAAAAAAAATCTTAAAAAATTTTGTGTATTTTGAGAGCCAAAAAGACTAAAATCGGAAAATGTCGATTATCTCGAAAGCGGTAAGAGATATCGCAAAAATAATGGATTTTTCGATCCCCTATCGGAATACACCCGGTAAATCTATGCAAATTTTGTGTATTTTGAGTGCCAAAAAGACTAAAATCGGAAAAGGTCGATTATCTCGAAAACGGTAAGAGATATCGCAAAAATAATGGAATTTTCGATCCCCTATCGGAATACACCCGGTAAATCTATGCTTCCAAATATAAAAAACAAGTGCTGAATGTCCTAAATTGAAAAAAAAAAAAATCTTAAAAAATTTTGTGTATTTTGAGAGCCAAAAAGACTAAAATCGGAAAATGTCGATTATCTCGAAAACGGTAAGAGATATCGCAAAAATAATGGATTTTTCGATCCCCTATCGGAATACACCCGATAAATCTATGCAAATTTTGTGTATTTTGAGTGCCAAAAAGACTAAAATCGGAAAAGGTCGATTATCTCGAAAACGGTAAGAGATATCGCAAAAATAATGGAATTTTCGATCCCCTATCGGAATACACCCGGTAAATCTATGCTTCCAAATATAAAAAACAAGTGCTGAATGTCCTAAATTGAAAAAAAAAAAAATCTTAAAAAATTTTGTGTATTTTGAGAGCCAAAAAGACTAAAATCGGAAAATGTCGATTATCTCGAAAACGGTAAGAGATATCGCAAAAATAATGGATTTTTCGATCCCCTATCGGAATACACCCGGTAAATCTATGCAAATTTTGTGTATTTTGAGTGCCAAAAAGACTAAAATCGGAAAAGGTCGATTATCTCGAAAACGGTAAGAGATATCGCAAAAATAATGGAATTTTCGATCCCCTATCGGAATACACCCGGTAAATCTATGCTTCCAAATATAAAAAACAAGTGCTGAATGTCCAAATTGAAAAAAAAAAAAATCTTAAAAAATTTTGTGTATTTTGAGAGCCAAAAAGACTAAAATCGGAAAATGTCGATTATCTCGAAAACGGTAAGAGATATCGCAAAAATAATGGATTTTTCGATCCCCTATCGGAATACACCCGGTAAATCTATGCAAATTTTGTGTATTTTGAGTGCCAAAAAGACTAAAATCGGAAAAGGTCGATTATCTCGAAAACGGTAAGAGATATCGCAAAAATAATGGAATTTTCGATCCCCTATCGGAATACACCCGGTAAATCTATGCTTCCAAATATAAAAAACAAGTGCTGAATGTCCAAATTGAAAAAAAAAAAAATCTTAAAAAATTTTGTGTATTTTGAGAGCCAAAAAGACTAAAATCGGAAAATGTCGATTATCTCGAAAACGGTAAGAGATATCGCAAAAATAATGGATTTTTCGATCCCCTATCGGAATACACCCGGTAAATCTATGCAAATTTTGTGTATTTTGAGTGCCAAAAAGACTAAAATCGGAAAAGGTCGATTATCTCGAAAACGGTAAGAGATATCGCAAAAATAATGGAATTTTCGATCCCCTATCGGAATACACCCGGTAAATCTATGCTTCCAAATATAAAAAACAAGTGCTGAATGTCCTAAATTGAAAAAAAAAAAAATCTTAAAAAATTTTGTGTATTTTGAGAGCCAAAAAGACTAAAATCGGAAAATGTCGATTATCTCGAAAACGGTAAGAGATATCGCAAAAATAATGGATTTTTCGATCCCCTATCGGAATACACCCGGTAAATTTATGCAAATTTTGTGTATTTTGAGTGCCAAAAAGACTAAAATCGGAAAAGGTCGATTATCTCGAAAACGGTAAGAGATATCGCAAAAATAATGGAATTTTCGATCCCCTATCGGAATACACCCGGTAAATCTATGCTTCCAAATATAAAAAACAAGTGCTGAATGTCCTAAATTGAAAAAAAAAAAAATCTTAAAAAAGTTTGTGTATTTTGAGAGCCAAAAAGACTAAAATCGGAAAATGTCGATTATCTCGAAAACGGTAAGAGATATCGCAAAAATAATGGATTTTTCGATCCCCTATCGGAATACACCCGGTAAATCTATGCAAATTTTGTGTATTTTGAGTGCCAAAAAGACTAAAATCGGAAAAGGTCGATTATCTCGAAAACGGTAAGAGATATCGCAAAAATAATGGAATTTTCGATCCCCTATCGGAATACACCCGGTAAATCTATGCTTCCAAATATAAAAAAACAAGTGCTGAATGTCCTAAATTGAAAAAAAAAAAAATCTTAAAAAATTTTGTGTATTTTGAGAGCCAAAAAGACTAAAATCGGAAAATGTCGATTATCTCGAAAACGGTAAGAGATATCGCAAAAATAATGGATTTTTCGATCCCCTATCGGAATACACCCGGTAAATCTATGCAAATTTTGTGTATTTTGAGTGCCAAAAAGACTAAAATCGGAAAAGGTCGATTATCTCGAAAACGGTAAGAGATATCGCAAAAATAATGGAATTTTCGATCCCCTATCGGAATACACCCGGAAAATCTATGCTTCCAAATATAAAAAACAAGTGCTGAATGTCCAAATTGAAAAAAAAAAAAATCTTAAAAAATTTTGTGTATTTTGAGAGCCAAAAAGACTAAAATCGGAAAATGTCGATTATCTCGAAAACGGTAAGAGATATCGCAAAAATAATGGATTTTTCGATCCCCTATCGGAATACACCCGGTAAATCTATGCAAATTTTGTGTATTTTGAGTGCCAAAAAGACTAAAATCGGAAAAGGTCGATTATCTCGAAAACGGTAAGAGATATCGCAAAAATAATGGAATTTTCGATCCCCTATCGGAATACACCCGGTAAATCTATGCTTCCAAATATAAAAAACAAGTGCTGAATGTCCAAATTGAAAAAAAAAAAAATCTTAAAAAATTTTGTGTATTTTGAGAGCCAAAAAGACTAAAATCGGAAAATGTCGATTATCTCGAAAACGGTAAGAGATATCGCAAAAATAATGGATTTTTCGATCCCCTATCGGAATACACCCGGTAAATCTATGCAAATTTTGTGTATTTTGAGTGCCAAAAAGACTAAAATCGGAAAATGTCGATTATCTCGAAAACGGTAAGAGATATCGCAAAAATAATGGATTTTTCGATCCCCTATCGGAATACACCCGGTAAATCTATGCAAATTTTGTGTATTTTGAGTGCCAAAAAGACTAAAATCGGAAAAGGTCGATTATCTCGAAAACGGTAAGAGATATCGCAAAAATAATGGAATTTTCGATCCCCTATCGCAATACACCCGGTAAATCTATGCTTCCAAATATAAAAAACAAGTGCTGAATGTCCTAAATTGAAAAAAAAAAAAATCTTAAAAAATTTTGTGTATTTTGAGAGCCAAAAAGACTAAAATCGGAAAATGTCGATTATCTCGAAAACGGTAAGAGATATCGCAAAAATAATGGATTTTTCGATCCCCTATCGGGATACACCCGGTAAAGTTATGCAAATTTTGTGTATTTTGAGTGCCAAAAAGACTAAAATCGGAAAAGGTCGATTATCTCGAAAACGGTAAGAGATATCGCAAAAATAATGGAATTTTCGATCCCCTATCGGAATACACCCGATAAATCTATGCTTCCAAATATAAAAAACAAGTGCTGAATGTCCTAAATTGAAAAAAAAAAAAATCTTAAAAAAGTTTGTGTATTTTGAGAGCCAAAAAGACTAAAATCGGAAAATGTCGATTATCTCGAAAACGGTAAGAGATATCGCAAAAATAATGGATTTTTCGATCCCCTATCGGAATACACCCGGTAAATCTATGCAAATTTTGTGTATTTTGAGTGCCAAAAAGACTAAAATCGGAAAAGGTCGATTATCTCGAAAACGGTAAGAGATATCGCAAAAATAATGGAATTTTCGATCCCCTATCGGAATACACCCGGTAAATCTATGCTTCCAAATATAAAAAACAAGTGCTGAATGTCCTAAATTGAAAAAAAAAAAAATCTTAAAAAATTTTGTGTATTTTGAGAGCCAAAAAGACTAAAATCGGAAAATGTCGATTATCTCGAAAACGGTAAGAGATATCGCAAAAATAATGGATTTTTCGATCCCCTATCGGAATACACCCGGTAAATCTATGCAAATTTTGTGTATTTTGAGTGCCAAAAAGACTAAAATCGGAAAAGGTCGATTATCTCGAAAACGGTAAGAGATATCGCAAAAATAATGGAATTTTCGATCCCCTATCGGAATACACCCGGTAAATCTATGCTTCCAAATATAAAAAACAAGTGCTGAATGTCCTAAATTGAAAAAAAAAAAAATCTTAAAAAATTTTGTGTATTTTGAGAGCCAAAAAGACTAAAATCGGAAAATGTCGATTATCTCGAAAACGGTAAGAGATATCGCAAAAATAATGGATTTTTCGATCCCCTATCGGAATACACCCGGTAAATCTATGCAAATTTTGTGTATTTTGAGTGCCAAAAAGACTAAAATCGGAAAAGGTCGATTATCTCGAAAACGGTAAGAGATATCGCAAAAATAATGGAATTTTCGATCCCCTATCGGAATACACCCGGTAAATCAATGCTTCCAAATATAAAAAACAAGTGCTGAATGTCCTAAATTGAAAAAAAAAAAAATCTTAAAAAATTTTGTGTATTTTGAGAGCCAAAAAGACTAAAATCGGAAAATGTCGATTATCTCGAAAACGGTAAGAGATATCGCAAAAATAATGGATTTTTCGATCCCCTATCGGAATACACCCGGTAAATCTATGCAAATTTTGTGTATTTTGAGTGCCAAAAAGACTAAAATCGGAAAAGGTCGATTATCTCGAAAACGGTAAGAGATATCGCAACAATAATGGAATTTTCGATCCCCTATCGGAATACACCCGGAAAATCTATGCTTCCAAATATAAAAAACAAGTGCTGAATGTCCAAATTGAAAAAAAAAAAAATCTTAAAAAATTTTGTGTATTTTGAGAGCCAAAAAGACTAAAATCGGAAAATGTCGATTATCTCGAAAACGGTAAGAGATATCGCAAAAATAATGGATTTTTCGATCCCCTATCGGAATACACCCGGTAAATCTATGCAAATTTTGTGTATTTTGAGTGCCAAAAAGACTAAAATCGGAAAAGGTCGATTATCTCGAAAACGGTAAGAGATATCGCAAAAATAATGGAATTTTCGATCCCCTATCGGAATACACCCGGTAAATCTATGCTTCCAAATATAAAAAACAAGTGCTGAATGTCCAAATTGAAAAAAAAAAAAATCTTAAAAAATTTTGTGTATTTTGAGAGCCAAAAAGACTAAAATCGGAAAATGTCGATTATCTCGAAAACGGTAAGAGATATCGCAAAAATAATGGATTTTTCGATCCCCTATCGGAATACACCCGGTAAATCTATGCAAATTTTGTGTATTTTGAGTGCCAAAAAGACTAAAATCGGAAAATGTCGATTATCTCGAAAACGGTAAGAGATATCGCAAAAATAATGGATTTTTCGATCCCCTATCGGAATACACCCGGTAAATCTATGCAAATTTTGTGTATTTTGAGTGCCAAAAAGACTAAAATCGGAAAAGGTCGATTATCTCGAAAACGGTAAGAGATATCGCAAAAATAATGGAATTTTCGATCCCCTATCGCAATACACCCGGTAAATCTATGCTTCCAAATATAAAAAACAAGTGCTGAATGTCCTAAATTGAAAAAAAAAAAAATCTTAAAAAATTTTGTGTATTTTGAGAGCCAAAAAGACTAAAATCGGAAAATGTCGATTATCTCGAAAACGGTAAGAGATATCGCAAAAATAATGGATTTTTCGATCCCCTATCGGGATACACCCGGTAAAGTTATGCAAATTTTGTGTATTTTGAGTGCCAAAAAGACTAAAATCGGAAAAGGTCGATTATCTCGAAAACGGTAAGAGATATCGCAAAAATAATGGAATTTTCGATCCCCTATCGGAATACACCCGATAAATCTATGCTTCCAAATATAAAAAACAAGTGCTGAATGTCCTAAATTGAAAAAAAAAAAAATCTTAAAAAAGTTTGTGTATTTTGAGAGCCAAAAAGACTAAAATCGGAAAATGTCGATTATCTCGAAAACGGTAAGAGATATCGCAAAAATAATGGATTTTTCGATCCCCTATCGGAATACACCCGGTAAATCTATGCAAATTTTGTGTATTTTGAGTGCCAAAAAGACTAAAATCGGAAAAGGTCGATTATCTCGAAAACGGTAAGAGATATCGCAAAAATAATGGAATTTTCGATCCCCTATCGGAATACACCCGGTAAATCTATGCTTCCAAATATAAAAAACAAGTGCTGAATGTCCTAAATTGAAAAAAAAAAAAATCTTAAAAAATTTTGTGTATTTTGAGAGCCAAAAAGACTAAAATCGGAAAATGTCGATTATCTCGAAAACGGTAAGAGATATCGCAAAAATAATGGATTTTTCGATCCCCTATCGGAATACACCCGGTAAATCTATGCAAATTTTGTGTATTTTGAGTGCCAAAAAGACTAAAATCGGAAAAGGTCGATTATCTCGAAAACGGTAAGAGATATCGCAAAAATAATGGAATTTTCGATCCCCTATCGGAATACACCCGGTAAATCTATGCTTCCAAATATAAAAAACAAGTGCTGAATGTCCTAAATTGAAAAAAAAAAAAATCTTAAAAAATTTTGTGTATTTTGAGAGCCAAAAAGACTAAAATCGGAAAATGTCGATTATCTCGAAAACGGTAAGAGATATCGCAAAAATAATGGATTTTTCGATCCCCTATCGGAATACACCCGGTAAATCTATGCAAATTTTGTGTATTTTGAGTGCCAAAAAGACTAAAATCGGAAAAGGTCGATTATCTCGAAAACGGTAAGAGATATCGCAAAAATAATGGAATTTTCGATCCCCTATCGGAATACACCCGGTAAATCAATGCTTCCAAATATAAAAAACAAGTGCTGAATGTCCTAAATTGAAAAAAAAAAAAATCTTAAAAAATTTTGTGTATTTTGAGAGCCAAAAAGACTAAAATCGGAAAATGTCGATTATCTCGAAAACGGTAAGAGATATCGCAAAAATAATGGATTTTTCGATCCCCTATCGGAATACACCCGGTAAATCTATGCAAATTTTGTGTATTTTGAGTGCCAAAAAGACTAAAATCGGAAAAGGTCGATTATCTCGAAAACGGTAAGAGATATCGCAAAAATAATGGAATTTTCGATCCCCTATCGGAATACACCCGGTAAATCTATGCTTCCAAATATAAAAAACAAGTGCTGAATGTCCTAAATTGAAAAAAAAAAAAATCTTAAAAAATTTTGTGTATTTTGAGAGCCAAAAAGACTAAAATCGGAAAATGTCGATTATCTCGAAAACGGTAAGAGATATCGCAAAAATAATGGATTTTTCGATCCCCTATCGGAATACACCCGGTAAATCTATGCAAATTTTGTGTATTTTGAGTGCCAAAAAGACTAAAATCGGAAAAGGTCGATTATCTCGAAAACGGTAAGAGATATCGCAAAAATAATGGAATTTTCGATCCCCTATCGGAATACACCCGGTAAATCTATGCTTCCAAATATAAAAAACAAGTGCTGAATGTCCTAAATTGAAAAAAAAAAAAATCTTAAAAAATTTTGTGTATTTTGAGAGCCAAAAAGACTAAAATCGGAAAATGTCGATTATCTCGAAAACGGTAAGAGATATCGCAAAAATAATGGATTTTTCGATCCCCTATCGGAATACACCCGGTAAATCTATGCAAATTTTGTGTATTTTGAGTGCCAAAAAGACTAAAATCGGAAAAGGTCGATTATCTCGAAAACGGTAAGAGATATCGCAAAAATAATGGAATTTTCGATCCCCTATCGGAATACACCCGGTAAATCTATGCTTCCAAATATAAAAAACAAGTGCTGAATGTCCTAAATTGAAAAAAAAAAAAATCTTAAAAAATTTTGTGTATTTTGAGAGCCAAAAAGACTAAAATCGGAAAATGTCGATTATCTCGAAAACGGTAAGAGATATCGCAAAAATAATGGATTTTTCGATCCCCTATCGGAATACACCCGATAAATCTATGCAAATTTTGTGTATTTTGAGTGCCAAAAAGACTAAAATCGGAAAAGGTCGATTATCTCGAAAACGGTAAGAGATATCGCAAAAATAATGGAATTTTCGATCCCCTATCGGAATACACCCGGTAAATCTATGCTTCCAAATATAAAAAACAAGTGCTGAATGTCCTAAATTGAAAAAAAAAAAAATCTTAAAAAATTTTGTGTATTTTGAGAGCCAAAAAGACTAAAATCGGAAAATGTCGATTATCTCGAAAACGGTAAGAGATATCGCAAAAATAATGGATTTTTCGATCCCCTATCGGAATACACCCGGTAAATCTATGCAAATTTTGTGTATTTTGAGTGCCAAAAAGACTAAAATCGGAAAAGGTCGATTATCTCGAAAACGGTAAGAGATATCGCAAAAATAATGGAATTTTCGATCCCCTATCGGAATACACCCGGTAAATCTATGCTTCCAAATATAAAAAACAAGTGCTGAATGTCCAAATTGAAAAAAAAAAAAATCTTAAAAAATTTTGTGTATTTTGAGAGCCAAAAAGACTAAAATCGGAAAATGTCGATTATCTCGAAAACGGTAAGAGATATCGCAAAAATAATGGATTTTTCGATCCCCTATCGGAATACACCCGGTAAATCTATGCAAATTTTGTGTATTTTGAGTGCCAAAAAGACTAAAATCGGAAAAGGTCGATTATCTCGAAAACGGTAAGAGATATCGCAAAAATAATGGAATTTTCGATCCCCTATCGGAATACACCCGGTAAATCTATGCTTCCAAATATAAAAAACAAGTGCTGAATGTCCAAATTGAAAAAAAAAAAAATCTTAAAAAATTTTGTGTATTTTGAGAGCCAAAAAGACTAAAATCGGAAAATGTCGATTATCTCGAAAACGGTAAGAGATATCGCAAAAATAATGGATTTTTCGATCCCCTATCGGAATACACCCGGTAAATCTATGCAAATTTTGTGTATTTTGAGTGCCAAAAAGACTAAAATCGGAAAAGGTCGATTATCTCGAAAACGGTAAGAGATATCGCAAAAATAATGGAATTTTCGATCCCCTATCGGAATACACCCGGTAAATCTATGCTTCCAAATATAAAAAACAAGTGCTGAATGTCCTAAATTGAAAAAAAAAAAAATCTTAAAAAATTTTGTGTATTTTGAGAGCCAAAAAGACTAAAATCGGAAAATGTCGATTATCTCGAAAACGGTAAGAGATATCGCAAAAATAATGGATTTTTCGATCCCCTATCGGAATACACCCGGTAAATTTATGCAAATTTTGTGTATTTTGAGTGCCAAAAAGACTAAAATCGGAAAAGGTCGATTATCTCGAAAACGGTAAGAGATATCGCAAAAATAATGGAATTTTCGATCCCCTATCGGAATACACCCGGTAAATCTATGCTTCCAAATATAAAAAACAAGTGCTGAATGTCCTAAATTGAAAAAAAAAAAAATCTTAAAAAAGTTTGTGTATTTTGAGAGCCAAAAAGACTAAAATCGGAAAATGTCGATTATCTCGAAAACGGTAAGAGATATCGCAAAAATAATGGATTTTTCGATCCCCTATCGGAATACACCCGGTAAATCTATGCAAATTTTGTGTATTTTGAGTGCCAAAAAGACTAAAATCGGAAAATGTCGATTATCTCGAAAACGGTAAGAGATATCGCAAAAATAATGGATTTTTCGATCCCCTATCGGAATACACCCGATAAATCTATGCAAATTTTGTGTATTTTGAGTGCCAAAAAGACTAAAATCGGAAAAGGTCGATTATCTCGAAAACGGTAAGAGATATCGCAAAAATAATGGAATTTTCGATCCCCTATCGGAATACACCCGGTAAATCTATGCTTCCAAATATAAAAAACAAGTGCTGAATGTCCTAAATTGAAAAAAAAAAAAATCTTAAAAAATTTTGTGTATTTTGAGAGCCAAAAAGACTAAAATCGGAAAATGTCGATTATCTCGAAAACGGTAAGAGATATCGCAAAAATAATGGATTTTTCGATCCCCTATCGGAATACACCCGGTAAATCTATGCAAATTTTGTGTATTTTGAGTGCCAAAAAGACTAAAATCGGAAAAGGTCGATTATCTCGAAAACGGTAAGAGATATCGCAAAAATAATGGAATTTTCGATCCCCTATCGGAATACACCCGGTAAATCTATGCTTCCAAATATAAAAAACAAGTGCTGAATGTCCAAATTGAAAAAAAAAAAAATCTTAAAAAATTTTGTGTATTTTGAGAGCCAAAAAGACTAAAATCGGAAAATGTCGATTATCTCGAAAACGGTAAGAGATATCGCAAAAATAATGGATTTTTCGATCCCCTATCGGAATACACCCGGTAAATCTATGCAAATTTTGTGTATTTTGAGTGCCAAAAAGACTAAAATCGGAAAAGGTCGATTATCTCGAAAACGGTAAGAGATATCGCAAAAATAATGGAATTTTCGATCCCCTATCGGAATACACCCGGTAAATCTATGCTTCCAAATATAAAAAACAAGTGCTGAATGTCCAAATTGAAAAAAAAAAAAATCTTAAAAAATTTTGTGTATTTTGAGAGCCAAAAAGACTAAAATCGGAAAATGTCGATTATCTCGAAAACGGTAAGAGATATCGCAAAAATAATGGATTTTTCGATCCCCTATCGGAATACACCCGGTAAATCTATGCAAATTTTGTGTATTTTGAGTGCCAAAAAGACTAAAATCGGAAAAGGTCGATTATCTCGAAAACGGTAAGAGATATCGCAAAAATAATGGAATTTTCGATCCCCTATCGGAATACACCCGGTAAATCTATGCTTCCAAATATAAAAAACAAGTGCTGAATGTCCTAAATTGAAAAAAAAAAAAATCTTAAAAAATTTTGTGTATTTTGAGAGCCAAAAAGACTAAAATCGGAAAATGTCGATTATCTCGAAAACGGTAAGAGATATCGCAAAAATAATGGATTTTTCGATCCCCTATCGGAATACACCCGGTAAATTTATGCAAATTTTGTGTATTTTGAGTGCCAAAAAGACTAAAATCGGAAAAGGTCGATTATCTCGAAAACGGTAAGAGATATCGCAAAAATAATGGAATTTTCGATCCCCTATCGGAATACACCCGGTAAATCTATGCTTCCAAATATAAAAAACAAGTGCTGAATGTCCTAAATTGAAAAAAAAAAAAATCTTAAAAACGTTTGTGTATTTTGAGAGCCAAAAAGACTAAAATCGGAAAATGTCGATTATCTCGAAAACGGTAAGAGATATCGCAAAAATAATGGATTTTTCGATCCCCTATCGGAATACACCCGGTAAATCTATGCAAATTTTGTGTATTTTGAGTGCCAAAAAGACTAAAATCGGAAAAGGTCGATTATCTCGAAAACGGTAAGAGATATCGCAAAAATAATGGAATTTTCGATCCCCTATCGGAATACACCCGGTAAATCTATGCTTCCAAATATAAAAAACAAGTGCTGAATGTCCTAAATTGAAAAAAAAAAAAATCTTAAAAAAGTTTGTGAATTTTGAGAGCCAAAAAGACTAAAATCGGAAAATGTCGATTATCTCGAAAACGGTAAGAGATATCGCAAAAATAATGGATTTTTCGATCCCCTATCGGAATACACCCGGTAAATCTATGCAAATTTTGTGTATTTTGAGTGCCAAAAAGACTAAAATCGGAAAATGTCGATTATCTCGAAAACGGTAAGAGATATCGCAAAAATAATGGATTTTTCGATCCCCTATCGGAATACACCCGATAAATCTATGCAAATTTTGTGTATTTTGAGTGCCAAAAAGACTAAAATCGGAAAAGGTCGATTATCTCGAAAACGGTAAGAGATATCGCAAAAATAATGGAATTTTCGATCCCCTATCGGAATACACCCGGTAAATCTATGCTTCCAAATATAAAAAACAAGTGCTGAATGTCCTAAATTGAAAAAAAAAAAAATCTTAAAAAATTTTGTGTATTTTGAGAGCCAAAAAGACTAAAATCGGAAAATGTCGATTATCTCGAAAACGGTAAGAGATATCGCAAAAATAATGGATTTTTCGATCCCCTATCGGAATACACCCGGTAAATCTATGCAAATTTTGTGTATTTTGAGTGCCAAAAAGACTAAAATCGGAAAAGGTCGATTATCTCGAAAACGGTAAGAGATATCGCAAAAATAATGGAATTTTCGATCCCCTATCGGAATACACCCGGTAAATCTATGCTTCCAAATATAAAAAACAAGTGCTGAATGTCCAAATTGAAAAAAAAAAAAATCTTAAAAAATTTTGTGTATTTTGAGAGCCAAAAAGACTAAAATCGGAAAATGTCGATTATCTCGAAAACGGTAAGAGATATCGCAAAAATAATGGATTTTTCGATCCCCTATCGGAATACACCCGGTAAATCTATGCAAATTTTGTGTATTTTGAGTGCCAAAAAGACTAAAATCGGAAAAGGTCGATTATCTCGAAAACGGTAAGAGATATCGCAAAAATAATGGAATTTTCGATCCCCTATCGGAATACACCCGGTAAATCTATGCTTCCAAATATAAAAAACAAGTGCTGAATGTCCAAATTGAAAAAAAAAAAAATCTTAAAAAATTTTGTGTATTTTGAGAGCCAAAAAGACTAAAATCGGAAAATGTCGATTATCTCGAAAACGGTAAGAGATATCGCAAAAATAATGGATTTTTCGATCCCCTATCGGAATACACCCGGTAAATCTATGCAAATTTTGTGTATTTTGAGTGCCAAAAAGACTAAAATCGGAAAAGGTCGATTATCTCGAAAACGGTAAGAGATATCGCAAAAATAATGGAATTTTCGATCCCCTATCGGAATACACCCGGTAAATCTATGCTTCCAAATATAAAAAACAAGTGCTGAATGTCCTAAATTGAAAAAAAAAAAAATCTTAAAAAATTTTGTGTATTTTGAGAGCCAAAAAGACTAAAATCGGAAAATGTCGATTATCTCGAAAACGGTAAGAGATATCGCAAAAATAATGGATTTTTCGATCCCCTATCGGAATACACCCGGTAAATTTATGCAAATTTTGTGTATTTTGAGTGCCAAAAAGACTAAAATCGGAAAAGGTCGATTATCTCGAAAACGGTAAGAGATATCGCAAAAATAATGGAATTTTCGATCCCCTATCGGAATACACCCGGTAAATCTATGCTTCCAAATATAAAAAACAAGTGCTGAATGTCCTAAATTGAAAAAAAAAAAAATCTTAAAAACGTTTGTGTATTTTGAGAGCCAAAAAGACTAAAATCGGAAAATGTCGATTATCTCGAAAACGGTAAGAGATATCGCAAAAATAATGGATTTTTCGATCCCCTATCGGAATACACCCGGTAAATCTATGCAAATTTTGTGTATTTTGAGTGCCAAAAAGACTAAAATCGGAAAAGGTCGATTATCTCGAAAACGGTAAGAGATATCGCAAAAATAATGGAATTTTCGATCCCCTATCGGAATACACCCGGTAAATCTATGCTTCCAAATATAAAAAAACAAGTGCTGAATGTCCTAAATTGAAAAAAAAAAAAATCTTAAAAAATTTTGTGTATTTTGAGAGCCAAAAAGACTAAAATCGGAAAATGTCGATTATCTCGAAAACGGTAAGAGATATCGCAAAAATAATGGATTTTTCGATCCCCTATCGGAATACACCCGGTAAATCTATGCAAATTTTGTGTATTTTGAGTGCCAAAAAGACTAAAATCGGAAAAGGTCGATTATCTCGAAAACGGTAAGAGATATCGCAAAAATAATGGAATTTTCGATCCCCTATCGGAATACACCCGGTAAATCTATGCTTCCAAATATAAAAAACAAGTGCTGAATGTCCTAAATTGAAAAAAAAAAAATCTTAAAAAATTTTGTGTATTTTGAGAGCCAAAAAGACTAAAATCGGAAAATGTCGATTATCTCGAAAACGGTAAGAGATATCGCAAAAATAATGGATTTTTCGATCCCCTATCGGAATACACCCGATAAATCTATGCAAATTTTGTGTATTTTGAGTGCCAAAAAGACTAAAATCGGAAAAGGTCGATTATCTCGAAAACGGTAAGAGATATCGCAAAAATAATGGAATTTTCGATCCCCTATCGGAATACACCCGGTAAATCTATGCTTCCAAATATAAAAAACAAGTGCTGAATGTCCTAAATTGAAAAAAAAAAAAATCTTAAAAAATTTTGTGTATTTTGAGAGCCAAAAAGACTAAAATCGGAAAATGTCGATTATCTCGAAAACGGTAAGAGATATCGCAAAAATAATGGATTTTTCGATCCCCTATCGGAATACACCCGATAAATCTATGCAAATTTTGTGTATTTTGAGTGCCAAAAAGACTAAAATCGGAAAAGGTCGATTATCTCGAAAACGGTAAGAGATATCGCAAAAATAATGGAATTTTCGATCCCCTATCGGAATACACCCGGTAAATCTATGCTTCCAAATATAAAAAACAAGTGCTGAATGTCCTAAATTGAAAAAAAAAAAAATCTTAAAAAATTTTGTGTATTTTGAGAGCCAAAAAGACTAAAATCGGAAAATGTCGATTATCTCGAAAACGGTAAGAGATATCGCAAAAATAATGGATTTTTCGATCCCCTATCGGAATACACCCGGTAAATCTATGCAAATTTTGTGTATTTTGAGTGCCAAAAAGACTAAAATCGGAAAAGGTCGATTATCTCGAAAACGGTAAGAGATATCGCAAAAATAATGGAATTTTCGATCCCCTATCGGAATACACCCGGAAAATCTATGCTTCCAAATATAAAAAACAAGTGCTGAATGTCCAAATTGAAAAAAAAAAAAATCTTAAAAAATTTTGTGTATTTTGAGAGCCAAAAAGACTAAAATCGGAAAATGTCGATTATCTCGAAAACGGTAAGAGATATCGCAAAAATAATGGATTTTTCGATCCCCTATCGGAATACACCCGGTAAATCTATGCAAATTTTGTGTATTTTGAGTGCCAAAAAGACTAAAATCGGAAAAGGTCGATTATCTCGAAAACGGTAAGAGATATCGCAAAAATAATGGAATTTTCGATCCCCTATCGGAATACACCCGGTAAATCTATGCTTCCAAATATAAAAAACAAGTGCTGAATGTCCTAAATTGAAAAAAAAAAAAATCTTAAAAAATTTTGTGTATTTTGAGAGCCAAAAAGACTAAAATCGGAAAATGTCGATTATCTCGAAAACGGTAAGAGATATCGCAAAAATAATGGATTTTTCGATCCCCTATCGGAATACACCCGATAAATCTATGCAAATTTTGTGTATTTTGAGTGCCAAAAAGACTAAAATCGGAAAAGGTCGATTATCTCGAAAACGGTAAGAGATATCGCAAAAATAATGGAATTTTCGATCCCCTATCGGAATACACCCGGTAAATCTATGCTTCCAAATATAAAAAACAAGTGCTGAATGTCCTAAATTGAAAAAAAAAAAAATCTTAAAAAATTTTGTGTATTTTGAGAGCCAAAAAGACTAAAATCGGAAAATGTCGATTATCTCGAAAACGGTAAGAGATATCGCAAAAATAATGGATTTTTCGATCCCCTATCGGAATACACCCGGTAAATCTATGCAAATTTTGTGTATTTTGAGTGCCAAAAAGACTAAAATCGGAAAAGGTCGATTATCTCGAAAACGGTAAGAGATATCGCAAAAATAATGGAATTTTCGATCCCCTATCGGAATACACCCGGTAAATCTATGCTTCCAAATATAAAAAACAAGTGCTGAATGTCCTAAATTGAAAAAAAAAAAAATCTTAAAAAATTTTGTGTATTTTGAGAGCCAAAAAGACTAAAATCGGAAAATGTCGATTATCTCGAAAACGGTAAGAGATATCGCAAAAATAATGGATTTTTCGATCCCCTATCGGAATACACCCGGTAAATCTATGCAAATTTTGTGTATTTTGAGTGCCAAAAAGACTAAAATCGGAAAAGGTCGATTATCTCGAAAACGGTAAGAGATATCGCAAAAATAATGGAATTTTCGATCCCCTATCGGAATACACCCGGTAAATCTATGCTTCCAAATATAAAAAACAAGTGCTGAATGTCCTAAATTGAAAAAAAAAAAAATCTTAAAAAATTTTGTGTATTTTGAGAGCCAAAAAGACTAAAATCGGAAAATGTCGATTATCTCGAAAACGGTAAGAGATATCGCAAAAATAATGGATTTTTCGATCCCCTATCGGAATACACCCGGTAAATCTATGCAAATTTTGTGTATTTTGAGTGCCAAAAAGACTAAAATCGGAAAAGGTCGATTATCTCGAAAACGGTAAGAGATATCGCAAAAATAATGGAATTTTCGATCCCCTATCGGAATACACCCGGTAAATCTATGCTTCCAAATATAAAAAACAAGTGCTGAATGTCCAAATTGAAAAAAAAAAAAATCTTAAAAAATTTTGTGTATTTTGAGAGCCAAAAAGACTAAAATCGGAAAATGTCGATTATCTCGAAAACGGTAAGAGATATCGCAAAAATAATGGATTTTTCGATCCCCTATCGGAATACACCCGGTAAATCTATGCAAATTTTGTGTATTTTGAGTGCCAAAAAGACTAAAATCGGAAAAGGTCGATTATCTCGAAAACGGTAAGAGATATCGCAAAAATAATGGAATTTTCGATCCCCTATCGGAATACACCCGGTAAATCTATGCTTCCAAATATAAAAAACAAGTGCTGAATGTCCTAAATTGAAAAAAAAAAAAATCTTAAAAAATTTTGTGTATTTTGAGAGCCAAAAAGACTAAAATCGGAAAATGTCGATTATCTCGAAAACGGTAAGAGATATCGCAAAAATAATGGATTTTTCGATCCCCTATCGGAATACACCCGGTAAATTTATGCAAATTTTGTGTATTTTGAGTGCCAAAAAGACTAAAATCGGAAAAGGTCGATTATCTCGAAAACGGTAAGAGATATCGCAAAAATAATGGAATTTTCGATCCCCTATCGGAATACACCCGGTAAATCTATGCTTCCAAATATAAAAAACAAGTGCTGAATGTCCTAAATTGAAAAAAAAAAAAATCTTAAAAACGTTTGTGTATTTTGAGAGCCAAAAAGACTAAAATCGGAAAATGTCGATTATCTCGAAAACGGTAAGAGATATCGCAAAAATAATGGATTTTTCGATCCCCTATCGGAATACACCCGGTAAATCTATGCAAATTTTGTGTATTTTGAGTGCCAAAAAGACTAAAATCGGAAAAGGTCGATTATCTCGAAAACGGTAAGAGATATCGCAAAAATAATGGAATTTTCGATCCCCTATCGGAATACACCCGGTAAATCTATGCTTCCAAATATAAAAAAACAAGTGCTGAATGTCCTAAATTGAAAAAAAAAAAAATCTTAAAAAATTTTGTGTATTTTGAGAGCCAAAAAGACTAAAATCGGAAAATGTCGATTATCTCGAAAACGGTAAGAGATATCGCAAAAATAATGGATTTTTCGATCCCCTATCGGAATACACCCGGTAAATCTATGCAAATTTTGTGTATTTTGAGTGCCAAAAAGACTAAAATCGGAAAAGGTCGATTATCTCGAAAACGGTAAGAGATATCGCAAAAATAATGGAATTTTCGATCCCCTATCGGAATACACCCGGTAAATCTATGCTTCCAAATATAAAAAACAAGTGCTGAATGTCCTAAATTGAAAAAAAAAAAATCTTAAAAAATTTTGTGTATTTTGAGAGCCAAAAAGACTAAAATCGGAAAATGTCGATTATCTCGAAAACGGTAAGAGATATCGCAAAAATAATGGATTTTTCGATCCCCTATCGGAATACACCCGATAAATCTATGCAAATTTTGTGTATTTTGAGTGCCGAAAAGACTAAAATCGGAAAAGGTCGATTATCTCGAAAACGGTAAGAGATATCGCAAAAATAATGGAATTTTCGATCCCCTATCGGAATACACCCGGTAAATCTATGCTTCCAAATATAAAAAACAAGTGCTGAATGTCCTAAATTGAAAAAAAAAAAAATCTTAAAAAATTTTGTGTATTTTGAGAGCCAAAAAGACTAAAATCGGAAAATGTCGATTATCTCGAAAACGGTAAGAGATATCGCAAAAATAATGGATTTTTCGATCCCCTATCGGAATACACCCGATAAATCTATGCAAATTTTGTGTATTTTGAGTGCCAAAAAGACTACAATCGGAAAAGGTCGATTATCTCGAAAACGGTAAGAGATATCGCAAAAATAATGGAATTTTCGATCCCCTATCGGAATACACCCGGTAAATCTATGCTTCCAAATATAAAAAACAAGTGCTGAATGTCCTAAATTGAAAAAAAAAAAAATCTTAAAAAATTTTGTGTATTTTGAGAGCCAAAAAGACTAAAATCGGAAAATGTCGATTATCTCGAAAACGGTAAGAGATATCGCAAAAATAATGGATTTTTCGATCCCCTATCGGAATACACCCGGTAAATCTATGCAAATTTTGTGTATTTTGAGTGCCAAAAAGACTAAAATCGGAAAAGGTCGATTATCTCGAAAACGGTAAGAGATATCGCAAAAATAATGGAATTTTCGATCCCCTACCGGAATACACCCGGAAAATCTATGCTTCCAAATATAAAAAACAAGTGCTGAATGTCCAAATTGAAAAAAAAAAAAATCTTAAAAAATTTTGTGTATTTTGAGAGCCAAAAAGACTAAAATCGGAAAATGTCGATTATCTCGAAAACGGTAAGAGATATCGCAAAAATAATGGATTTTTCGATCCCCTATCGGAATACACCCGGTAAATCTATGCAAATTTTGTGTATTTTGAGTGCCAAAAAGACTAAAATCGGAAAAGGTCGATTATCTCGAAAACGGTAAGAGATATCGCAAAAATAATGGAATTTTCGATCCCCTATCGGAATACACCCGGTAAATCTATGCTTCCAAATATAAAAAACAAGTGCTGAATGTCCAAATTGAAAAAAAAAAAAATCTTAAAAAATTTTGTGTATTTTGAGAGCCAAAAAGACTAAAATCGGAAAATGTCGATTATCTCGAAAACGGTAAGAGATATCGCAAAAATAATGGATTTTTCGATCCCCTATCGGAATACACCCGGTAAATCTATGCAAATTTTGTGTATTTTGAGTGCCAAAAAGACTAAAATCGGAAAATGTCGATTATCTCGAAAACGGTAAGAGATATCGCAAAAATAATGGATTTTTCGATCCCCTATCGGAATACACCCGGTAAATCTATGCAAATTTTGTGTATTTTGAGTGCCAAAAAGACTAAAATCGGAAAAGGTCGATTATCTCGAAAACGGTAAGAGATATCGCAAAAATAATGGAATTTTCGATCCCCTATCGGAATACACCCGGTAAATCTATGCTTCCAAATATAAAAAACAAGTGCTGAATGTCCTAAATTGAAAAAAAAAAAAATCTTAAAAAATTTTGTGTATTTTGAGAGCCAAAAAGACTAAAATCGGAAAATGTCGATTATCTCGAAAACGGTAAGAGATATCGCAAAAATAATGGATTTTTCGATCCCCTATCGGGATACACCCGGTAAAGTTATGCAAATTTTGTGTATTTTGAGTGCCAAAAAGACTAAAATCGGAAAAGGTCGATTATCTCGAAAACGGTAAGAGATATCGCAAAAATAATGGAATTTTCGATCCCCTATCGGAATACACCCGATAAATCTATGCTTCCAAATATAAAAAACAAGTGCTGAATGTCCTAAATTGAAAAAAAAAAAAATCTTAAAAAAGTTTGTGTATTTTGAGAACCAAAAAGACTAAAATCGGAAAATGTCGATTATCTCGAAAACGGTAAGAGATATCGCAAAAATAATGGATTTTTCGATCCCCTATCGGAATACACCCGGTAAATCTATGCAAATTTTGTGTATTTTGAGTGCCAAAAAGACTAAAATCGGAAAAGGTCGATTATCTCGAAAACGGTAAGAGATATCGCAAAAATAATGGAATTTTCGATCCCCTATCGGAATACACCCGGTAAATCTATGCTTCCAAATATAAAAAACAAGTGCTGAATGTCCTAAATTGAAAAAAAAAAAAATCTTAAAAAATTTTGTGTATTTTGAGAGCCAAAAAGACTAAAATCGGAAAATGTCGATTATCTCGAAAACGGTAAGAGATATCGCAAAAATAATGGATTTTTCGATCCCCTATCGGAATACACCCGGTAAATCTATGCAAATTTTGTGTATTTTGAGTGCCAAAAAGACTAAAATCGGAAAAGGTCGATTATCTCGAAAACGGTAAGAGATATCGCAAAAATAATGGAATTTTCGATCCCCTATCGGAATACACCCGGTAAATCTATGCTTCCAAATATAAAAAACAAGTGCTGAATGTCCTAAATTGAAAAAAAAAAAAATCTTAAAAAATTTTGTGTATTTTGAGAGCCAAAAAGACTAAAATCGGAAAATGTCGATTATCTCGAAAACGGTAAGAGATATCGCAAAAATAATGGATTTTTCGATCCCCTATCGGAATACACCCGGTAAATCTATGCAAATTTTGTGTATTTTGAGTGCCAAAAAGACTAAAATCGGAAAAGGTCGATTATCTCGAAAACGGTAAGAGATATCGCAAAAATAATGGAATTTTCGATCCCCTATCGGAATACACCCGGTAAATCTATGCTTCCAAATATAAAAAACAAGTGCTGAATGTCCTAAATTGAAAAAAAAAAAAATCTTAAAAAATTTTGTGTATTTTGAGAGCCAAAAAGACTAAAATCGGAAAATGTCGATTATCTCGAAAACGGTAAGAGATATCGCAAAAATAATGGATTTTTCGATCCCCTATCGGAATACACCCGGTAAATCTATGCAAATTTTGTGTATTTTGAGTGCCAAAAAGACTAAAATCGGAAAAGGTCGATTATCTCGAAAACGGTAAGAGATATCGCAAAAATAATGGAATTTTCGATCCCCTATCGGAATACACCCGGTAAATCTATGCTTCCAAATATAAAAAACAAGTGCTGAATGTCCAAATTGAAAAAAAAAAAAATCTTAAAAAATTTTGTGTATTTTGAGAGCCAAAAAGACTAAAATCGGAAAATGTCGATTATCTCGAAAACGGTAAGAGATATCGCAAAAATAATGGATTTTTCGATCCCCTACCGGAATACACCCGGTAAATCTATGCAAATTTTGTGTATTTTGAGTGCCAAAAAGACTAAAATCGGAAAAGGTCGATTATCTCGAAAACGGTAAGAGATATCGCAAAAATAATGGAATTTTCGATCCCCTATCGGAATACACCCGGTAAATCTATGCTTCCAAATATAAAAAACAAGTGCTGAATGTCCTAAATTGAAAAAAAAAAAAATCTTAAAAAATTTTGTGTATTTTGAGAGCCAAAAAGACTAAAATCGGAAAATGTCGATTATCTCGAAAACGGTAAGAGATATCGCAAAAATAATGGATTTTTCGATCCCCTATCGGAATACACCCGGTAAATCTATGCAAATTTTGTGTATTTTGAGTGCCAAAAAGACTAAAATCGGAAAAGGTCGATTATCTCGAAAACGGTAAGAGATATCGCAAAAATAATGGAATTTTCGATCCCCTATCGGAATACACCCGGTAAATCTATGCTTCCAAATATAAAAAACAAGTGCTGAATGTCCTAAATTGAAAAAAAAAAAATCTTAAAAAATTTTGTGTATTTTGAGAGCCAAAAAGACTAAAATCGGAAAATGTCGATTATCTCGAAAACGGTAAGAGATATCGCAAAAATAATGGATTTTTCGATCCCCTATCGGAATACACCCGGTAAATCTATGCAAATTTTGTGTATTTTGAGTGCCAAAAAGACTAAAATCGGAAAAGGTCGATTATCTCGAAAACGGTAAGAGATATCGCAAAAATAATGGAATTTTCGATCCCCTATCGGAATACACCCGGTAAATCTATGCTTCCAAATATAAAAAACAAGTGCTGAATGTCCTAAATTGAAAAAAAAAAAAATCTTAAAAAATTTTGTGTATTTTGAGAGCCAAAAAGACTAAAATCGGAAAATGTCGATTATCTCGAAAACGGTAAGAGATATCGCAAAAATAATGGATTTTTCGATCCCCTATCGGAATACACCCGGTAAATCTATGCAAATTTTGTGTATTTTGAGTGCCAAAAAGACTAAAATCGGAAAAGGTCGATTATCTCGAAAACGGTAAGAGATATCGCAAAAATAATGGAATTTTCGATCCCCTATCGGAATACACCCGGTAAATCTATGCTTCCAAATATAAAAAACAAGTGCTGAATGTCCTAAATTGAAAAAAAAAAAAATCTTAAAAAATTTTGTGTATTTTGAGAGCCAAAAAGACTAAAATCGGAAAATGTCGATTATCTCGAAAACGGTAAGAGATATCGCAAAAATAATGGATTTTTCGATCCCCTATCGGAATACACCCGGTAAATCTATGCAAATTTTGTGTATTTTGAGTGCCAAAAAGACTAAAATCGGAAAAGGTCGATTATCTCGAAAACGGTAAGAGATATCGCAAAAATAATGGAATTTTCGATCCCCTATCGGAATACACCCGGTAAATCTATGCTTCCAAATATAAAAAACAAGTGCTGAATGTCCTAAATTGAAAAAAAAAAAAATCTTAAAAAATTTTGTGTATTTTGAGAGCCAAAAAGACTAAAATCGGAAAATGTCGATTATCTCGAAAACGGTAAGAGATATCGCAAAAATAATGGATTTTTCGATCCCCTATCGGAATACACACGGTAAATCTATGCAAATTTTGTGTATTTTGAGTGCCAAAAAGACTAAAATCGGAAAAGGTCGATTATCTCGAAAACGGTAAGAGATATCGCAAAAATAATGGAATTTTCGATCCCCTATCGGAATACACCCGGTAAATCTATGCTTCCAAATATAAAAGACAAGTGCTGAATGTCCTAAATTGAAAAAAAAAAAAATCTTAAAAAATTTTGTGTATTTTGAGAGCCAAAAAGACTAAAATCGGAAAATGTCGATTATCTCGAAAACGGTAAGAGATATCGCAAAAATAATGGATTTTTCGATCCCCTATCGGAATACACCCGGTAAATCTATGCAAATTTTGTGTATTTTGAGTGCCAAAAAGACTAAAATCGGAAAAGGTCGATTATCTCGAAAACGGTAAGAGATATCGCAAAAATAATGGAATTTTCGATCCCCTATCGGAATACACCCGGTAAATCAATGCTTCCAAATATAAAAAACAAGTGCTGAATGTCCTAAATTGAAAAAAAAAAAAATCTTAAAAAATTTTGTGTATTTTGAGAGCCAAAAAGACTAAAATCGGAAAATGTCGATTATCTCGAAAACGGTAAGAGATATCGCAAAAATAATGGATTTTTCGATCCCCTATCGGAATACACCCGGTAAATCTATGCAAATTTTGTGTATTTTGAGTGCCAAAAAGACTAAAATCGGAAAAGGTCGATTATCTCGAAAACGGTAAGAGATATCGCAAAAATAATGGAATTTTCGATCCCCTATCGGAATACACCCGGTAAATCTATGCTTCCAAATATAAAAAACAAGTGCTGAATGTCCTAAATTGAAAAAAAAAAAATCTTAAAAAATTTTGTGTATTTTGAGAGCCAAAAAGACTAAAATCGGAAAATGTCGATTATCTCGAAAACGGTAAGAGATATCGCAAAAATAATGGATTTTTCGATCCCCTATCGGAATACACCCGGTAAATCTATGCAAATTTTGTGTATTTTGAGTGCCAAAAAGACTAAAATCGGAAAAGGTCGATTATCTCGAAAACGGTAAGAGATATCGCAAAAATAATGGAATTTTCGATCCCCTATCGGAATACACCCGGTAAATCTATGCTTCCAAATATAAAAAACAAGTGCTGAATGTCCTAAATTGAAAAAAAAAAAAATCTTAAAAAATTTTGTGTATTTTGAGAGCCAAAAAGACTAAAATCGGAAAATGTCGATTATCTCGAAAACGGTAAGAGATATCGCAAAAATAATGGATTTTTCGATCCCCTATCGGAATACACCCGGTAAATCTATGCAAATTTTGTGTATTTTGAGTGCCAAAAAGACTAAAATCGGAAAAGGTCGATTATCTCGAAAACGGTAAGAGATATCGCAAAAATAATGGAATTTTCGATCCCCTATCGGAATACACCCGGTAAATCTATGCTTCCAAATATAAAAAACAAGTGCTGAATGTCCTAAATTGAAAAAAAAAAAAATCTTAAAAAATTTTGTGTATTTTGAGAGCCAAAAAGACTAAAATCGGAAAATGTCGATTATCTCGAAAACGGTAAGAGATATCGCAAAAATAATGGATTTTTCGATCCCCTATCGGAATACACCCGGTAAATCTATGCAAATTTTGTGTATTTTGAGTGCCAAAAAGACTAAAATCGGAAAAGGTCGATTATCTCGAAAACGGTAAGAGATATCGCAAAAATAATGGAATTTTCGATCCCCTATCGGAATACACCCGGTAAATCTATGCTTCCAAATATAAAAAACAAGTGCTGAATGTCCTAAATTGAAAAAAAAAAAAATCTTAAAAAATTTTGTGTATTTTGAGAGCCAAAAAGACTAAAATCGGAAAATGTCGATTATCTCGAAAACGGTAAGAGATATCGCAAAAATAATGGATTTTTCGATCCCCTATCGGAATACACACGGTAAATCTATGCAAATTTTGTGTATTTTGAGTGCCAAAAAGACTAAAATCGGAAAAGGTCGATTATCTCGAAAACGGTAAGAGATATCGCAAAAATAATGGAATTTTCGATCCCCTATCGGAATACACCCGGTAAATCTATGCTTCCAAATATAAAAGACAAGTGCTGAATGTCCTAAATTGAAAAAAAAAAAAATCTTAAAAAATTTTGTGTATTTTGAGAGCCAAAAAGACTAAAATCGGAAAATGTCGATTATCTCGAAAACGGTAAGAGATATCGCAAAAATAATGGATTTTTCGATCCCCTATCGGAATACACCCGGTAAATCTATGCAAATTTTGTGTATTTTGAGTGCCAAAAAGACTAAAATCGGAAAAGGTCGATTATCTCGAAAACGGTAAGAGATATCGCAAAAATAATGGAATTTTCGATCCCCTATCGGAATACACCCGGTAAATCAATGCTTCCAAATATAAAAAACAAGTGCTGAATGTCCTAAATTGAAAAAAAAAAAAATCTTAAAAAATTTTGTGTATTTTGAGAGCCAAAAAGACTAAAATCGGAAAATGTCGATTATCTCGAAAACGGTAAGAGATATCGCAAAAATAATGGATTTTTCGATCCCCTATCGGAATACACCCGGTAAATCTATGCAAATTTTGTGTATTTTGAGTGCCAAAAAGACTAAAATCGGAAAAGGTCGATTATCTCGAAAACGGTAAGAGATATCGCAAAAATAATGGAATTTTCGATCCCCTATCGGAATACACCCGGTAAATCTATGCTTCCAAATATAAAAAACAAGTGCTGAATGTCCTAAATTGAAAAAAAAAAAAATCTTAAAAAATTTTGTGTATTTTGAGAGCCAAAAAGACTAAAATCGGAAAATGTCGATTATCTCGAAAACGGTAAGAGATATCGCAAAAATAATGGATTTTTCGATCCCCTATCGGAATACACCCGGTAAATCTATGCAAATTTTGTGTATTTTGAGTGCCAAAAAGACTAAAATCGGAAAAGGTCGATTATCTCGAAAACGGTAAGAGATATCGCAAAAATAATGGAATTTTCGATCCCCTATCGGAATACACCCGGTAAATCTATGCTTCCAAATATAAAAAACAAGTGCTGAATGTCCTAAATTGAAAAAAAAAAAAATCTTAAAAAATTTTGTGTATTTTGAGAGCCAAAAAGACTAAAATCGGAAAATGTCGATTATCTCGAAAACGGTAAGAGATATCGCAAAAATAATGGATTTTTCGATCCCCTATCGGAATACACCCGGTAAATCTATGCAAATTTTGTGTATTTTGAGTGCCAAAAAGACTAAAATCGGAAAAGGTCGATTATCTCGAAAACGGTAAGAGATATCGCAAAAATAATGGAATTTTCGATCCCCTATCGGAATACACCCGGTAAATCTATGCTTCCAAATATAAAAAACAAGTGCTGAATGTCCTAAATTGAAAAAAAAAAAAATCTTAAAAAATTTTGTGTATTTTGAGAGCCAAAAAGACTAAAATCGGAAAATGTCGATTATCTCGAAAACGGTAAGAGATATCGCAAAAATAATGGATTTTTCGATCCCCTATCGGAATACACCCGGTAAATCTATGCAAATTTTGTGTATTTTGAGTGCCAAAAAGACTAAAATCGGAAAAGGTCGATTATCTCGAAAACGGTAAGAGATATCGCAAAAATAATGGAATTTTCGATCCCCTATCGGAATACACCCGGTAAATCCATGCTTCCAAATATAAAAAACAAGTGCTGAATGTCCTAAATTGAAAAAAAAAAAAATCTTAAAAAATTTTGTGTATTTTGAGAGCCAAAAAGACTAAAATCGGAAAATGTCGATTATCTCGAAAACGGTAAGAGATATCGCAAAAATAATGGATTTTTCGATCCCCTATCGGAATACACCCGGTAAATCTATGCAAATTTTGTGTATTTTGAGTGCCAAAAAGACTAAAATCGGAAAAGGTCGATTATCTCGAAAACGGTAAGAGATATCGCAAAAATAATGGAATTTTCGATCCCCTATCGGAATACACCCGGTAAATCTATGCTTCCAAATATAAAAGACAAGTGCTGAATGTCCTAAATTGAAAAAAAAAAAAATCTTAAAAAATTTTGTGTATTTTGAGAGCCAAAAAGACTAAAATCGGAAAATGTCGATTATCTCGAAAACGGTAAGAGATATCGCAAAAATAATGGATTTTTCGATCCCCTATCGGAATACACCCGGTAAATCTATGCAAATTTTGTGTATTTTGAGTGCCAAAAAGACTAAAATCGGAAAAGGTCGATTATCTCGAAAACGGTAAGAGATATCGCAAAAATAATGGAATTTTCGATCCCCTATCGGAATACACCCGGTAAATCTATGCTTCCAAATATAAAAAACAAGTGCTGAATGTCCAAATTGAAAAAAAAAAAAATCTTAAAAAATTTTGTGTATTTTGAGAGCCAAAAAGACTAAAATCGGAAAATGTCGATTATCTCGAAAACGGTAAGAGATATCGCAAAAATAATGGATTTTTCGATCCCCTATCGGAATACACCCGGTAAATCTATGCAAATTTTGTGTATTTTGAGTGCCAAAAAGACTAAAATCGGAAAATGTCGATTATCTCGAAAACGGTAAGAGATATCGCAAAAATAATGGATTTTTCGATCCCCTATCGGAATACACCCGGTAAATCTATGCAAATTTTGTGTATTTTGAGTGCCAAAAAGACTAAAATCGGAAAAGGTCGATTATCTCGAAAACGGTAAGAGATATCGCAAAAATAATGGAATTTTCGATCCCCTAAGTAGTAAGAGATTGATGGTGCCCCCACCACTTTTTCGTCCCCCCACTTCCCATACTTTTAGAAGGTCAGTGGGCGGAGTCAAATTCAAGGTTATTGGGTGGGGACACCATCAATCACCCCCTCTCTCTCTCTTCTTTCTCTCTCACTCTCATTACACACCCCCCACTCCCTTCTTTTTTGAAGGCCAATGGGCGGGGTCAATGTCCAAGGTTATCTTACCTCTCTCTCTTCTTTCTCTCTCACTCTCATTACACACCCCCCACTCCATTCTTTTTTGAATGCCAATGGGCGGGGTCAATGTCCAAGGTTATCTTACCCCTCTCACCCTTCCCCTCTAGACAACTTTTCAAGGACAGTGACGTACCATAAAACCCTCTCACCCTTCCCCTCTAGACAACTTTTCAAGGACAGTGACGTACTATAAACCCCTCTCACTCTTTTAACTTTTTCAAGGCCAGTGGCGTACCAGAATACCCCCATCTCACGGTCACGTGTCAAGATTATTATTTACGACTAACTTTTCAAAGTTTAAAAAATAAATTAAAAAATTTTTTTTAATTTTCATGTTAATAATGAAATTTTAAGTACTAAAAATTGTGTTCTAATTTTGGTAGTATTTGGGAAAGTTTGGTAGAATTTGGGCAATTTAAATTTAATAATATAACTTTTATAATATTAGGAGTGCATAAATGCTAACAGAAATAATGTTATAATATTAATTTATAGCCGCATATGGTTTACACGAACTCATACAATCAGTTGCTTATCTTTTCTTTTCAGTTCTAGATACAAGCAGATGTATTCATAACAATTTGAATTATTATCTACTTCAAAAATGTAGTCGTAATTTTTAAGAACAGTTTCATATCTCCATAAGCCCCTACAAACCCTTAATAAAACTGTTACAGGAATGCATCAGTTTGTACTTTCCTGCAGATAATCATAATAATAATAATAGTTTCAAATTTCTATATCAACTGCAGGATCGTATTCAAGATCGAATAAAAAATTTTTTAATTTATTTTTTTTTTCTAATATCTATTCCTTTGTTATAGTAGAATATTTTAACGAGAAAAGTGATCCATTAAACAAATCACATTCTAAAAGCATGTCCATCGGGGTAACTAAAGTATTGTATAAATTTTATAATCAAGGAATTCAACATCTCAATGAAGAAGAAATCAAATTAATTCCAATTGAATATATTAAAATGGAATGTACTCCTATGCAGTTGAATCTAGTTAGCACTAGATTGTCTGACAAGTATCTTGATGAATTAAGGGATTATTTTCCTTGTGTATCACATCATAATATGTTAAGTGCGCGAACTCACATCGATGGACCACCTCCAGCTAGAAGAGATTGTTTCACTTGTAAAAAGAGAAGATGTGTTACTTTGGACTATTAATTTTTAAGCTGAGCTTCTTATTAAATGGATTTAACTACATTTAAGTATTTACATAGCATGCAAACAAAAGAATTTAATTACAACACAGTGACTAATTTGTTTCTGTTTAGCACAATATATCTTAAACTAACCCCTAACGGATTTGTAGAACATACTATTTTCAATTTGGATAAGATAATATATAAATATCGTAATATTTACATTTTTCATAATAACTGTTATTATAAATATAAAGTTGTTGGTTCATACCGAGGAATTTTTAATTCTATAATCCACTTTGTATACAAAATTATGTTTGAATTCGAAAATTTTGATTGTCACATTGAAATTATTAACGATGATACAATTTCTTTAAAATTATCACTATCAGATGAATTACAGGTATTATTTTTGTAAAAAATTAAGATTTTAAAAACCCCTTTCATAAATATACCCTATTAGCTTCGTAGAAATTCGTAGAAATCGTAGAAATCGAAACAGAAAATGTGTATTCTGATATTAAACAGAATTTAGATAAATTTGATACATCTATTTTTAATGAATCTAACATTTTCGAAATTCCGCGAAATCCTTCCATATTGGGAAAAATGAAATTGGAATATCCATCGCAAATTATTAAATAAAAATATATGTATATTGATTTTCTTTATTCAAATAAAAAAATTCTCTAACAAAATGTATTATTATTATTATTTATTAAAAACCTCACATATATTACATTGTGGAATAATATAGAATGGGGGATTTCGCTCCAACCATTCTATATTTTATTGTGTGTTGCATATTTTTTTTTAAATCATAAATAAGTACATTAAATTTATATGGTTAAAAACAAATTAAATAGGTATAAAATTAATAAAATTAATGCAATTAATAGGAATAAAATTCGGCATATCTTTTCATGTGATAGCATTTAAAAATTTTCTAACAATGTGGCAAGTTTCTAAAATGACTGCTTTTTGCATCTCAGGGAATATTTTTGAAGAGAGGTCTAAATGGGACAGATGGGTTTTAAATTTGGAAGATACCACACCAGTAGCTGATATTACTATCGGAATTATAGAAATTTTTGTTAGACCCCATACACTCATCATTTCCATCGCTAATGCCTCATATTTGCGGATTTTTTCTTTTTCGGTATTCAGCACATTTTTTGACAGAGGCACAGCAACGTCAATGATGACTGCATTTCGGTCTCGTTGGCTTATTAAAACAATGTCAGGTCTATTATGACTAATTTCCCTGTCTGTTAATACTAATCTGTCCCAATATAAAAGGGAGGATTCGTTTTCAAGAACAGGTTCAGGAATATAGTCATAATATGGCCTAAAATTGCTTAATAAGCCAACTTTCTTTGCAATTTGCTGATGTAGTATCTTGCAAACTTGGTTGTGTCTTCGGAGGTAGTCAGTAGGAGCCAAGTATGAACAACCGGCTATTACGTGCTCGATTGTTTCGTTGAGGAGGTTACATTTTCTACAGTGATCTGAAACCTCCAGATTCATGATGTGCTTCTTGTAATTATTGGTTGCAATAACTCCATCTTGAATAGCACACATGAATCCTTCGGTTTCGAAATGTAACACTCCTCTCTTAAGCCATTCTACTGATTATTAAATTATTAAATAAAAATATATGTATATTGATTTTCTTTATTCAAATAAAAAAATTCTCTAACAAAATGTATTATTATTATTATTATTATTATTATTATTATTATTATTCTTATTATTATTCTTATTATTATTCTTATTATTATTATTACACAACTTGGTTAGTATTTATCCATGAGTTATGACTTGAATCTAACCCCAACCATTTAATATACATCTTGTTTTTTTGTTTTTTTAGAACTTTCTCTACTAAATAAACGTCAGGATGTTTAACTTTTTGCAATTCTTGTTCATAAAAGCCACCCATAATTTCCTCATTCTTAATATCTGTAAGAAGATATGTTCTTGGTAAAGTCATTTTAATTTTAGAAATTTTAAATATTTCGTTAGACCAAGAGGGTGTATATCCTTTTGAAAACGCGTGTCTATATTTGCTAATTCTCACACTATCGCCGATTTTAAATTTGGGGTTTTTCAAATCCACAACTTTTGGATGATTGTACACCGTCTGTAAAAGTAACTTAACATGTTTTTTAGTGACATCCATCGGTTTTAGTCCAGTTGTTGAATGTTTTTTTGAATTATACACATATACTAGATTTTGTAATATATCCAACCATCGATAATTTCCTCGATGACTAAATTCTTTCCACATTAAATTTTTAAGCGTACGGTTAACTCTCTCTACTACAGAAGATTTCTTTATCGAATATGTACTATAGTGATTTATTCCATGTTTCCTCACTAATTCTTGAAATTCCTTATTGTAAAATTCTTTACCTAGGTCTGTTTGCAAATTGTCAGGAATGCTATCTTTAAGAATCGTCTTCATGGCAGCAGTCACTTCTCGAGAACTTTTATTCTTTAAGGGACGAGCCCATACATATTTAGAGAATACGTTAATCACAACCAATATAAACTTAAAACCTTTGTTTATAGTTGATAATTGAGCTATATCTACTAAATCTGCTTGAAATAAGTCGTTTAACCCCTTAACTAGAACTGGTCTGCGTTGAAAATTTCGACGGGCAGATCTATGTAATTCATTTACAACATCGCTCTTTATATTCATCATTAAGAATCATCCAAGAATTAGATCAAGGAGGTAATAAATCAATTAAACTATAATATATAGATGGCTGTAGTAGCTGTATTGGTGTTTATTACTTATTTGATAACTTTTGCTTCTCGCAATTCTTCTTCTATGGATGTGATTTCGTTTGTGTGACCATCGTGACCAGCTGATCGGGAAGCTATTAACAGTTTTAAGCGCTCAATTATCTCATTTACATCATCGTAATACACAAAATCTTTTTTCTTGTTATTATATTGTAAAAATCGTGGAGATTCTAGTAAACCACCACCTTTTTTTTTTTTTTTACTTGCAATTACACCGTTTGATCTTAATAATGGTTCAATTATTTTTTTATACTTAAATGTACTGTTGCCATTTATTTGATTGTTAACTGAATAATTTCTACGAAATAAATTGCAGCTATTTCCAATATCAAAATAATTATTTTTATCCTCATTGCTATACCCCACTGGAACTTTTTTAAATAAAAGATCGTAAAGACCAGAGGTTCCTGTATATTTTAAAGGTTGATCATCAACGTTGGACGTTGGTATTTTAATTATAATATCATTTCCCTCAAAATCGAGTAAGGAATCGCCAATTGAAAATTTTGAAACTTTTATATTTCATTTTCACAGCTTTTCTTGCTTGAATAAGTTCATGAGTTAAACTTTTATTCATTGTGATCGTCTGAATACTGGTGGTTATTCTAATAAATAATCCTTATATATATATGTAAGTATCGAAACCTTGTCTATAGCGACCGTTGTTAATATCGCAAGCTTTATCGATGACTAACATTCCATACTTATCTTTCCAACATATATTACATAAAGTTTTAAATTGATCAAAAGTCATATCGATCCCTATGTGACCAGTAAAAATATGTTTCAAATTAGTATTATCTTGTTTAAATAAAACTAAGAAGTTTGCATTGTCTCTTATTAGTTGTTTAGGAATTTTACTATATGTTTGACATAAATAAAAGGAATCAATATTTTTATGTCTACCGAAACTAAAATAATCTCTCATGATATCTTGATTGGTGCAAGCCACATCATCAAAAATAAATATTGAGTTTGGTTTTATATCCATGGGTGGTGGCACATCCTTCTCGTTTTCATATTCATAATAACCTATGTCTTTTAAAGGATCCAACACTTGCTTTAAATATTCATATTTTGGCTGAAATATTGACTTGGAATATAAGTAAATATTTTCAAAACGAAGCCCGTTGGGGTGTAGAAGTAAACACAGGAGGGCGTTAGTTTTACCGCAACCAGAATATCCAACAATCAACCCCATTTTTGAGGAACATCCTAATAAAACACCATGTTTAGGAAAAGTAGATGTTTGAATATCATGGTTTGATATGGGTAGTTGATGATGTTGCTTCTCTAAGCGCATTTTTACTTATGGCATTAAATCGACACCACACCGCTTTTCTAAAACACGGTTCTAACACCGTTTTCATAGCGCTTCCATACCGGATTGTTTGCTAAAACACCGCTCTAACACCGTTTTTTATACCGGATCGCTTGCTAAAACACTGTTCTAACACCGTTTCCACACCGGTCCGCTTACTAAAATACCACTCTAATACCGTTTTCATACCGTTTGCATAGCGGACCGCTTATTTAAACACCGTTCTAGCACCGTTTTCACACCGTTTCCATACCGGACCGCTTACTAAAATACCGCTCTAATACCGTTTTCATACTGTTTGCATAGCGGACCGCTTATTTAAACACCGTTCTAGCACCGTTTTCACACCGTTTCCATACCGCACCGTTTGCTAAAACACCGTTTTGCATAGCGGACCGCTTATTTAAACACCGCTCTAACACCGTTTTCATACCGAACCGTTTGAGAAAACAGCGTCAGCGATAATTAACACTTTTTTATGTGCTTTTAAAAGTAAAAATGTTAAGTAATTTATTTTAGTTGGCGCTTGCAATGCGATGTTGATGCATCGTAAACGTGGTGCTGGACTTGTTAATAATATAATAAATAACTTGCCATTTGAATTACATATTCCGGGTTATAGGTATCTATACTATAATATAATAAGTAATTGAAAATTATATAATACATTATTATATTTTCAAAGATTTTGCGGTCCTGGTACGAAGTTGAGACAGCGTTTAAATAGAGGTGATTCTGGTATTAACCAGCTAGACGAAGCTTGTAAAGAGCACGATATTGCTTATTCAAATTTTAAAGATATATCTGAAAGACACGAAGCAGATAAAATACTTGCCAATAAAGCTATACTTAGAGCATATTCGAGAGATTCATCATTTGGAGAAAAACTTGCAGCATTAGGTGTTGCTGGAGTGATGAAGGCTAAAGTAAAAATGGGGATGGGGTGTAAAAGATGCAAAAAACCATCGTTTCGACAGACGTTGAAAAAAACTGCAGATGTTTTACGTCGAAGTAAAAGTTCAAATTTATTAACTAATGCGAGAATCGCTCTATCATCTATTAAAGAAAAACCTAAAAAACCGCGAGTTATTCCAATACCAAAAACTGGAGGACTCTTACCATTAATTCCTATATTTGCCGCTTTAAGCGCATTGGGGGCATTAGGTGGGGGTACTGCAGGAATTGTAAAAGCCGTTAATGATTCTAAAAATGCCAAAGAAAATTTAAAAGAAGCTCAACGACATAATAAAAGCATGGAAGCTATTGCAATAGGCAAAGGTCTTTATTTAAAACCATATAAAAGTGGACTCGGACTATATCTAAAACCTTACTCAAAAAACTAATAGCGTCGCTACCGAAAAAACCCTTAACCAATATCGATTTACTTCGATATGCTAAGAAAATTAAAATTCCACATTTTAGAGGAGTGTTTATGAAAAATACTTTACCGAAAAAAATATATAAATTTGAATGTGGAGTAGTTAATTTGGAAGAAGATTTTAAATCAGGTTCTCATTGGACGGCCTATATTAAACACTGTGATGATATTTCATATTATGACAGCTATGGAAGTCTGCCCCCACCCCCACAGTTAATAAAATATTTCGGTAGCGATAAGAACATTAAATACAATTATGATAGATACCAAAAGTATAATTCCTACAATTGCGGTCATCTGTGTTTAGATTTTTTATATAGATATTCCACTAATTAATTTACTCCAGTATTAGATCAGCCATCCACATGTCATATACAATTAGTGTAAACGGCAATAGTTCCGAATTACATTCGGAGATTAATCCTACTATACATGCCGATGGCGGACAATATGTTCTAGCCTTAACAAATTTCGAAACTTATAACACAATACATAACATTAAGTCTGGATGTAATAAATTTTACTACGGAGAAGATAAATATGTAACTATTTCTGATGGTCAGCAAAGCATTGAGATACTTGTTAAAAGAATACAAACAGCATTAAATGATATTAATGCTATTTCGATTGCTTCGATAGATAATAATAAAATTGTTCTAAATTGTGCATATCCTGTTAATTCGGAGAAACATGATAGTTTATTAAAAAAACTTAATTTCCACATGGATAAAAAAACTAATAAATACGTATTAGAATTAAAAAACGTGTTTATTTATATCACCCAAAAAGAGAATAAATTTTTCTATGAGGAAGAAAAATATATAACGCTTATCACAGAAAAAGGATTTTACGATCTTGCTAAAATTTTAAAGAAATTTCAATTAGAAATAAATAAAAGTGCACCTAATAAGTTTGTAATTACGGAAAGTGAAGTACGTTTAATATCATCAAATGTTGCAAAGGAAAATGAATATGATTTCAAGTCACATTTGGGGTTTACTAAACAATCTAATGGAGATTATGTATTAGATTTATCTAAAACTAAACTAAATATATTACCAAACTTTAATAAATTTTATATTGAAAAAGAAAAAACTATTGAAATTCCTTCGGGGGCATATGAAATCATTGATATTCATTCATATTTACAAACACAATTAAGCAGGGATCATGTCGATTTGGAAATCGCAGCAAATAATAATACTTCAAAAGTAAACATTAAATGTACAGAACGTATTAATTTTTTTAAAAGCGATAGTATAGGATTCCTATTGGGTTTTAATAAACAATATATCAAGAAAAATAGTAGGAAAGTATCTGATCAAAGCGTAAATATTTCAGCAGTAAATTCTATTTGTATTGAGTGTAATATTATTACTGGTTCTTATAAAAATGGAAAATTGTGTCACGTAGTACATGAGTTTTATCCTATGGTTCCACGTGGATATAAAATAGTTGAAACTCCAACCAATGTTATTTATTTACCTATAAATACGCAATTTATATCACAGATTTCAGTTAGAATAGTAGATCAGAACAATAATATTATAGATTTTAACGGAGAAGAAATATCAATAAGGTTTCATTTAAAAAAGTTGTAGAGATGGCAATCCGATATTCGAGAGGTGTTGGTCAACATTATAGTCGTCACACCACTTCAAAAACAACCAATCAAAAATCTTCGATGGCAAAGTATTTGAGAAATACACAACAATCTTATAACATTCCACCCACCTTAAAAACGCTCAGTCAAAAATCTTCAGTGACTTTGATAACACCCATCAATAGGGCGTTTTTAAAAGCTTTAGGCTATAAAGTACTCGTGTAAAATGGGGGTTTTGGATATTGCAGAAAAAATTATAGAAGATAATTCGATTACTAATGCTGAATTTCATACCCATCAACCATATGCTTCTACATCGTTCAATAATAATGATGAAATTAGAATTCCTATTCAGCGGTTGGATGCTTATACATCACCCAGCCTTAGCTATCTTTATGTGGAGGGTATGTTAACGGGGAAAGATGGCGCTAAATCTACGACCGGACACTTCGTTAACAATGGTGTAGCTTTTTTATTCAGTGAAATTAGATATGAATTAAACGGAGTTGTAATGGATTCTTCTAGAAATCCAGGGGTTACCTCTACAATGAAAGCATATCCATCCTACTCTGAAAACGAATGTTTAAAATTAAAAAATGCTGGATGGGGACCAAAAACAAATACTGCAATGGTCTTAAATCAAGGTGTTGATGGATATTTCAATGCTTGCATACCCTTAAAAATGCTTTTAGGTTTTTTTGAGGATTATAATAAAATCATATTGAATGCTAAACAAGAATTGGTATTAATAAGAAGTAATAGTGATATAAACGCGTTGGAATCTTCAGCTAAAGATGAAATGCTTCAAGTTACTATCAATAAACTTTTTTGGAAGGTACCACATATTACGGTTTCGCTAGAAGAGCAGCTTCGTTTAACAAAATACATCGAGGAAAACATAGAAATTCCCATAGCGTTTAGATCGTGGGAACTTCATGAATACCCACAATTACCCTTAACAAATCGTCATTCATGGACCGTAAAAACTACCACACAAGTCGAAACGCCTAGAATGATAATAATCGCATTTTCAGCAGATAGAAAAAACCAAGTTACTAAAGATATGAGTAAATTTGATTGTAGCGATTTGGTAAATTTAAATGTTTACTTAAATTCGGAACGTTATCCATACGATAATTTAAACCTAAACTATAAAAAGAATTCTTTTTCAATTTTATATGAAATGTTTGCAAATTTTCAACAAACATATTACGGTAAAGAAAACGAACCCATGTTTACACCTGAAGAATTTAAAGCTAATGCACCAATGATAGTAGTAGATTGTAGTCGTCAGAAAGATAGTCTTAGTAAGGGCCCGATAGAAGTAAGAGTAGAATTTGAAACTGGTGAAAATATAAAAGGAAGCACAACAGCTTACTGTTTAATTCTACACGATCGTGTGTTTAATTATAATCCTCTTACAAATTCAGTGAAACAAGTATGAGTAATATAATAGTTTTGGATGTGCAAGGGTTTAAAACTTCTAATGAAGTATTTTCACCTAAAGAGTTAGCTGTTTATGATGGTTTCAAGTCAGCTCATTACATCTTTAAGGCACCTTTTCAGTTTCGTTATTTGCGTTTAGAATTCCAAAAGCAAGCGTACTATTTGATGAATAACCACCATGGTATATTATGGGAAAGCGGGTTTACACCTTCTCATAAATTCAATGAAATTGTAAAACATTTAACTTCATCTACCGATATTATATATATTAAAGGACGAGAAAAATCATTATTCATAGAAAATATAATTAGCAGATCACTGGTGGAATTGGATGAAACACCCAAACTACCAGTGGGGAAGCCATATTGTTTTTATCACTCGCTAACAGATTGTATTTGCGCATTAACTAATGTTTTTTATTTGTATAACAATTTTATTATGCATGAATAAATTAATTTTTTTTTAAATTGTTTTTTATTAAAAGATACTATTGAATAGTGCAGTTACATTAAGATCATGAGTGTGTACAGAGATGAAAACGCTCGAATTAATTCTTTTAAAAATTGGCAATGTTCTTATGTAAACCCACTCGAATTGGCTAAAGCTGGATTTTACAGTTTAAACGATGACGATTGCGTTTGGTGTGCGTTTTGTTCAATCTGTATTAATAATTGGGAAAGAGGGGATGATCCTATGGATGAACATAAAAAGTGGTCTCCATACTGCTCCTTTTTTAATGTGGAGGAGCGAGGATATGATGTTTGTGGATTATATGAATTTTGCCCCAATTCGTTTCCCGAAAATTATCAAAACAACTTAAGATTTTCGAAGAAAAAATCTGCAAAAGTTGAAGATCGAACTGCTTTAAATCGATTTACTATTCCATGTTGCATAATATTATAATAATAATAAAAAAATATTTAAAAAAAAAAAATATTTAAAAAAAAAAAATCAATTATAGTTTTATTTTATTTATGAATTACAACAATATTTTCTATGGTTTAATTTATCTCTTAAATTAATACATAACATCCATAAAATATAAAGTATAATGGTTAAAAAATATATAGATCCGAAAATAGTAGCCGTGATGTCAACCGCTCGGTATTTATTTCCAAGTTTGTTCAAACTTAACACCAAATATTCACCAGAGCTTCTTATTGTGCTTGAATTTTGGAATTCAAAATTGATCTCATAATATAAAATGGGTTTATCACTATCGATTACTAATGCATGTGTCAAAATGTACTGATCACTCTGCATAATTTCAATGTGCATTTCATCGAATTTTTCACAAGGATCGGGTATCTCATTAATATCCAAATATTGAGTGCAAATCTTGGCGGTTTTTAGATTTTTCGGACATGTCAAAATTATAGTGTTATTCCATATTGCACCTATGAAATAAATTAGGGTGGTATTCATTTTATAGAAACTGCTTTGACATATGACTATTTCGTTGAAGATCTTGAAGACTAATAATTGGTAGAACACTTATCCAATTTATATATTAATAAATAATAATAACACTAATATTACATATAATTTTTTATTATTTTTTTATTCTATACAATCAAGTAACTTATATTTTACTACAACAACACCATATGGTTCTCTGATGGGGTGGATCCTAGAATTCGATTGAATTAGAAATTTCCACATCGACTATAATTTTTTCAGGGGAGAAGTGGATCATCTCCATCAATGTATGAGCTTTACCTCCATCAATATCAACGTTTATAAATTTCAAAATATTAGATGGATTTTCTTTCAATATCTTTACATTATTTTTAATAATATTTAAATAATATACATCAAAAGATTGTTTATGCAATATTAACAAATAGGTGTTTATCAAATTGTTCAATTCCCATAACCCCGTAACAGTTTCGAATCCCAAACAAACCCAAAATTCATTATCTTTATACAATTTTATAATTTTTTTATTTTTAAAATTTTTAAAATCAATTGTAAACCTATCAAAAACGGAATCCCAGTTTGAATCACCTCCATTAAAATATGAAGTTAAAAGCGGTTGGTAAAACATAAAACATTTCCAATCTTCTTCATCCAATACAACTTTCTGTTTTACACCGCTAATTGTAATACTAGGTTGCAAATTAAATTTAGTTAACCCGATGGAGATGCTTTTAGAGTGTGATTTGTTTAATGGATAAGTTTTTTCGTTAAAATATTCCACTATAACAAAGGAACAGTTATTAGAAAAAAAAATTAATTAAAAGAAATATTTGACTTACTTGTTTGATTTATTTTATGTTGAAATACACTTAATTATATGTATGCACAATTATATAGTCAACGTTAGAGCTTGAGACTAAATTAATTCAAACCATCGAAGATATATAGTCAATGTACGACCTTGAGATTTGTAACCACCAATCGCATTGGTAGTCTTGGTTGAGTAGAGAGGGAAGTGTAAACAATCTATTATTATGATTATCTGCAGGAAAGTACAAACTGATGCATTCCTGTAACAGTTTTATTAAGGGTTTGTAGGGGCTTATGGAGATATGAAACTGTTCTTAAAAATTACGACTACATTTTTGAAGTAGATAATAATTCAAATTGTTATGAATACATCTGCTTGTATCTAGAACTGAAAAGAAAAGATAAGCAACTGATTGTATGAGTTCGTGTAAACCATATGCGGCTATAAATTAATATTATAACATTATTTCTGTTAGCATTTATGCACTCCTAATATTATAAAAGTTATATTATTAAATTTAAATTGCCCAAATTCTACCAAACTTTCCCAAATACTACCAAAATTAGAACACAATTTTTAGTACTTAAAATTTCATTATTAACATGAAAATTAAAAAAAATTTTTTAATTTATTTTTTAAACTTTGAAAAGTTAGTCGTAAATAATAATCTTGACACGTGACCGTGAGATGGGGGTATTCTGGTACGCCACTGGCCTTGAAAAAGTTAAAAGAGTGAGAGGGGTTTATAGTACGTCACTGTCCTTGAAAAGTTGTCTAGAGGGGAAGGGTGAGAGGGGTTTATGGTACGTCACTGTCCTTGAAAAGTTGTCTAGAGGGGAAGGGTGAGAGGGGTAAGATAACCTTGGACATTGACCCCGCCCATTGGCATTCAAAAAAGAAGGGAGTGGGGGGTGTGTAATGAGAGTGAGAGAGAAAGAAGAGAGAGAGGTAAGATAACCTTGGACATTGACCCCGCCCATTGGCATTCAAAAAAGAAGGGAGTGGGGTGTGTGTAATGAGAGTGAGAGAGAAAGAAGAGAGAGAGGTAAGATAACCTTGGACATTGACCCCGCCCATTGGCCTTCAAAAAAGAAGGGAGTGGGGGGTGTGTAATGAGAGTGAGAGAGAAAGAAGAGAGAGAGAGGGGGATTGATGGTTTCCCCACCCAATAACCTTGAAATTGACTCCGCCCACTGACCTTCTAAAAGTATGGGAAGTGGGGGGACGAAAAAGTGGTGGGGGCACCATCAATCTCTTACTACACTCGGAATACACCCGGTAAATCTATGCTTCCAAATATAAAAAACAAGTGCTGAATGTCCTAAATTGAAAAAAAAAAAAATCTTAAAAAATTTTGTGTATTTTGAGAGCCAAAAAGACTAAAATCGGAAAATGTCGATTATCTCGAAAACGGTAAGAGATATCGCAAAAATAATGGATTTTTCGATCCCCTACCGGAATACACCCGGTAAATCTATGCAAATTTTGTGTATTTTGAGTGCCAAAAAGACTAAAATCGGAAAAGGTCGATTATCTCGAAAACGGTAAGAGATATCGCAAAAATAATGGATTTTTCGATCCCCTATCGGAATACACCCGGTAAATCTATGCTTCCAAATATAAAAAACAAGTGCTGAATGTCCTAAATTGAAAAAAAAAAAAATCTTAAAAAATTTTGTGTATTTTGAGAGCCAAAAAGACTAAAATCGGAAAATGTCGATTATCTCGAAAACGGTAAGAGATATCGCAAAAATAATGGATTTTTCGATCCCCTATCGGAATACACCCGGTAAATCAATGCAAATTTTGTGTATTTTGAGTGCCAAAAAGACTAAAATCGGAAAAGGTCGATTATCTCGAAAACGGTAAGAGATATCGCAAAAATAATGGAATTTTCGATCCCCTATCGGAATACACCCGGTAAATCTATGCTTCCAAATATAAAAAACAAGTGCTGAATGTCCTAAATTGAAAAAAAAAAAATCTTAAAAAATTTTGTGTATTTTGAGAGCCAAAAAGACTAAAATCGGAAAATGTCGATTATCTCGAAAACGGTAAGAGATATCGCAAAAATAATGGATTTTTCGATCCCCTATCGGAATACACCCGGTAAATCTATGCAAATTTTGTGTATTTTGAGTGCCAAAAAGACTAAAATCGGAAAAGGTCGATTATCTCGAAAACGGTAAGAGATATCGCAAAAATAATGGAATTTTCGATCCCCTATCGGAACACACCCGGTAAATCTATGCTTCCAAATATAAAAAACAAGTGCTGAATGTCCTAAATTGAAAAAAAAAAAAATCTTAAAAAATTTTGTGTATTTTGAGAGCCAAAAAGACTAAAATCGGAAAATGTCGATTATCTCGAAAACGGTAAGAGATATCGCAAAAATAATGGATTTTTCGATCCCCTATCGGAATACACCCGGTAAATCTATGCAAATTTTGTGTATTTTGAGTGCCAAAAAGACTAAAATCGGAAAAGGTCGATTATCTCGAAAACGGTAAGAGATATCGCAAAAATAATGGAATTTTCGATCCCCTATCGGAATACACCCGGTAAATCTATGCTTCCAAATATAAAAAACAAGTGCTGAATGTCCTAAATTGAAAAAAAAAAAAATCTTAAAAAATTTTGTGTATTTTGAGAGCCAAGAAGACTAAAATCGGAAAATGTCGATTATCTCGAAAACGGTAAGAGATATCGCAAAAATAATGGATTTTTCGATCCCCTATCGGAATACACCCGGTAAATCTATGCAAATTTTGTGTATTTTGAGTGCCAAAAAGACTAAAATCGGAAAAGGTCGATTATCTCGAAAACGGTAAGAGATATCGCAAAAATAATGGAATTTTCGATCCCCTATCGGAATACACCCGGTAAATCTATGCTTCCAAATATAAAAAACAAGTGCTGAATGTCCTAAATTGAAAAAAAAAAAAATCTTAAAAAATTTTGTGTATTTTGCATGCGATATCGCAAAAATAATGGATTTTTCGATCCCCTATCGGAATACACCCGGTAAATCTATGCAAATTTTGTGTATTTTGAGTGCCAAAAAGACTAAAATCGGAAAAGGTCGATTATCTCGAAAACGGTAAGAGATATCGCAAAAATAATGGAATTTTCGATCCCCTATCGGAATACACCCGGTAAATCTATGCTTCCAAATATAAAAAACAAGTGCTGAATGTCCTAAATTGAAAAAAAAAAAAATCTTAAAAAATTTTGTGTATTTTGAGAGCCAAAAAGACTAAAATCGGAAAATGTCGATTATCTCGAAAACGGTAAGAGATATCGCAAAAATAATGGATTTTTCGATCCCCTATCGGAATACACCCGGTAAATCTATGCAAATTTTGTGTATTTTGAGTGCCAAAAAGACTAAAATCGGAAAAGGTCGATTATCTCGAAAACGGTAAGAGATATCGCAAAAATAATGGAATTTTCGATCCCCTATCGGAATACACCCGGTAAATCTATGCTTCCAAATATAAAAAACAAGTGCTGAATGTCCTAAATTGAAAAAAAAAAAAATCTTAAAAAATTTTGTGTATTTTGAGAGCCAAAAAGACTAAAATCGGAAAATGTCGATTATCTAGAAAACGGTAAGAGATATCGCAAAAATAATGGATTTTTCGATCCCCTATCGGAATACACCCGGTAAATCTATGCAAATTTTGTGTATTTTGAGTGCCAAAAAGACTAAAATCGGAAAAGGTCGATTATCTCGAAAACGGTAATAGATATCGCAAAAATAATGGAATTTTCGATCCCCTATCGGAATACACCCGGTAAATCTATGCTTCCAAATATAAAAAACAAGTGCTGAATGTCCTAAATTGAAAAAAAAAAAAATCTTAAAAAATTTTGTGTATTTTGAGAGCCAAAAAGACTAAAATCGGAAAATGTCGATTATCTCGAAAACGGTAAGAGATATCGCAAAAATAATGGATTTTTCGATCCCCTATCGGAATACACCCGGTAAATCTATGCAAATTTTGTGTATTTTGAGTGCCAAAAAGACTAAAATCGGAAAAGGTCGATTATCTCGAAAACGGTAAGAGATATCGCAAAAATAATGGAATTTTCGATCCCCTATCGGAATACACCCGGTAAATCTATGCTTCCAAATATAAAAAACAAGTGCTGAATGTCCTAAATTGAAAAAAAAAAAAATCTTAAAAAATTTTGTGTATTTTGCATGCGATATCGCAAAAATAATGGATTTTTCGATCCCCTATCGGAATACACCCGGTAAATCTATGCAAATTTTGTGTATTTTGAGTGCCAAAAAGACTAAAATCGGAAAAGGTCGATTATCTCGAAAACGGTAAGAGATATCGCAAAAATAATGGAATTTTCGATCCCCTATCGGAATACACCCGGTAAATCTATGCTTCCAAATATAAAAAACAAGTGCTGAATGTCCTAAATTGAAAAAAAAAAAAATCTTAAAAAATTTTGTGTATTTTGAGAGCCAAAAAGACTAAAATCGGAAAATGTCGATTATTTGGAAAACGGTAAGAGATATCGCAAAAATAATGGATTTTTCGATCCCCTATCGGAATACACCCGGTAAATCTATGCAAATTTTGTGTATTTTGAGTGCCAAAAAGACTAAAATCGGAAAAGGTCGATTATCTCGAAAACGGTAAGAGATATCGCAAAAATAATGGAATTTTCGATCCCCTATCGGAATACACCCGGTAAATCTATGCTTCCAAATATAAAAAACAAGTGCTGAATGTCCTAAATTGAAAAAAAAAAAAATCTTAAAAAATTTTGTGTATTTTGAGAGCCAAAAAGACTAAAATCGGAAAATGTCGATTATCTAGAAAACGGTAAGAGATATCGCAAAAATAATGGATTTTTCGATCCCCTATCGGAATACACCCGGTAAATCTATGCAAATTTTGTGTATTTTGAGTGCCAAAAAGACTAAAATCGGAAAAGGTCGATTATCTCGAAAACGGTAATAGATATCGCAAAAATAATGGAATTTTCGATCCCCTATCGGAATACACCCGGTAAATCTATGCTTCCAAATATAAAAAACAAGTGCTGAATGTCCTAAATTGAAAAAAAAAAAAATCTTAAAAAATTTTGTGTATTTTGAGAGCCAAAAAGACTAAAATCGGAAAATGTCGATTATCTCGAAAACGGTAAGAGATATCGCAAAAATAATGGATTTTTCGATCCCCTATCGGAATACACCCGGTAAATCTATGCAAATTTTGTGTATTTTGAGTGCCAAAAAGACTAAAATCGGAAAAGGTCGATTATCTCGAAAACGGTAAGAGATATCGCAAAAATAATGGAATTTTCGATCCCCTATCGGAATACACCCGGTAAATCTATGCTTCCAAATATAAAACACAAGTGCTGAATGTCCTAAATTGAAAAAAAAAAAAATCTTAAAAAATTTTGTGTATTTTGAGAGCCAAAAAGACTAAAATCGGAAAATGTCGATTATCTCGAAAACGGTAAGAGATATCGCAAAAATAATGGATTTTTCGATCCCCTATCGGAATACACCCGATAAATCTATGCAAATTTTGTGTATTTTGAGTGCCAAAAAGACTAAAATCGGAAAAGGTCGATTATCTCGAAAACGGTAAGAGATATCGCAAAAATAATGGAATTTTCGATCCCCTATCGGAATACACCCGGTAAATCTATGCTTCCAAATATAAAAAACAAGTGCTGAATGTCCTAAATTGAAAAAAAAAAAAATCTTAAAAAATTTTGTGTATTTTGAGAGCCAAAAAGACTAAAATCGGAAAATGTCGATTATCTCGAAAACGGTAAGAGATAAAATAATGGATTTTTCGATCCCCTATCGGAATACACCCGGTAAATCTATGCAAATTTTGTGTATTTTGAGTGCCAAAAAGACTAAAATCGGAAAAGGTCGATTATCTCGAAAACGGTAAGAGATATCGCAAAAATAATGGAATTTTCGATCCCCTATCGGAATACACCCGGTAAATCTATGCTTCCAAATATAAAAAACAAGTGCTGAATGTCCAAATTGAAAAAAAAAAAAATCTTAAAAAATTTTGTGTATTTTGAGAGCCAAAAAGACTAAAATCGGAAAATGTCGATTATCTCGAAAACGGTAAGAGATATCGCAAAAATAATGGATTTTTCGATCCCCTATCGGAATACACCCGGTAAATCTATGCAAATTTTGTGTATTTTGAGTGCCAAAAAGACTAAAATCGGAAAAGGTCGATTATCTCGAAAACGGTAAGAGATATCGCAAAAATAATGGAATTTTCGATCCCCTATCGGAATACACCCGGTAAATCTATGCTTCCAAATATAAAAAACAAGTGCTGAATGTCCAAATTGAAAAAAAAAAAAATCTTAAAAAATTTTGTGTATTTTGAGAGCCAAAAAGACTAAAATCGGAAAATGTCGATTATCTCGAAAACGGTAAGAGATATCGCAAAAATAATGGATTTTTCGATCCCCTATCGGAATACACCCGGTAAATCTATGCAAATTTTGTGTATTTTGAGTGCCAAAAAGACTAAAATCGGAAAATGTCGATTATCTCGAAAACGGTAAGAGATATCGCAAAAATAATGGATTTTTCGATCCCCTATCGGAATACACCCGGTAAATCTATGCAAATTTTGTGTATTTTGAGTGCCAAAAAGACTAAAATCGGAAAAGGTCGATTATCTCGAAAACGGTAAGAGATATCGCAAAAATAATGGAATTTTCGATCCCCTATCGGAATACACCCGGTAAATCTATGCTTCCAAATATAAAAAACAAGTGCTGAATGTCCTAAATTGAAAAAAAAAAAAATCTTAAAAAATTTTGTGTATTTTGAGAGCCAAAAAGACTAAAATCGGAAAATGTCGATTATCTCGAAAACGGTAAGAGATATCGCAAAAATAATGGATTTTTCGATCCCCTACCGGAATACACCCGGTAAATCTATGCAAATTTTGTGTATTTTGAGTGCCAAAAAGACTAAAATCGGAAAAGGTCGATTATCTCGAAAACGGTAAGAGATATCGCAAAAATAATGGAATTTTCGATCCCCTATCGGAATACACCCGGTAAATCTATGCTTCCAAATATAAAAAACAAGTGCTGAATGTCCTAAATTGAAAAAAAAAAAATCTTAAAAAATTTTGTGTATTTTGAGAGCCAAAAAGACTAAAATCGGAAAATGTCGATTATCTCGAAAACGGTAAGAGATATCGCAAAAATAATGGATTTTTCGATCCCCTATCGGAATACACCCGGTAAATCTATGCAAATTTTGTGTATTTTGAGTGCCAAAAAGACTAAAATCGGAAAAGGTCGATTATCTCGAAAACGGTAAGAGATATCGCAAAAATAATGGAATTTTCGATCCCCTATCGGAATACACCCGGTAAATCTATGCTTCCAAATATAAAAAACAAGTGCTGAATGTCCTAAATTGAAAAAAAAAAAAATCTTAAAAAATTTTGTGTATTTTGAGAGCCAAAAAGACTAAAATCGGAAAATGTCGATTATCTCGAAAACGGTAAGAGATATCGCAAAAATAATGGATTTTTCGATCCCCTATCGGAATACACCCGGTAAATCAATGCAAATTTTGTGTATTTTGAGTGCCAAAAAGACTAAAATCGGAAAAGGTCGATTATCTCGAAAACGGTAAGAGATATCGCAAAAATAATGGAATTTTCGATCCCCTATCGGAACACACCCGGTAAATCTATGCTTCCAAATATAAAAAACAAGTGCTGAATGTCCTAAATTGAAAAAAAAAAAAATCTTAAAAAATTTTGTGTATTTTGAGAGCCAAAAAGACTAAAATCGGAAAATGTCGATTATCTCGAAAACGGTAAGAGATATCGCAAAAATAATGGATTTTTCGATCCCCTATCGGAATACACCCGGTAAATCTATGCAAATTTTGTGTATTTTGAGTGCCAAAAAGACTAAAATCGGAAAAGGTCGATTATCTCGAAAACGGTAAGAGATATCGCAAAAATAATGGAATTTTCGATCCCCTATCGGAATACACCCGGTAAATCTATGCTTCCAAATATAAAAAACAAGTGCTGAATGTCCTAAATTGAAAAAAAAAAAAATCTTAAAAAATTTTGTGTATTTTGAGAGCCAAGAAGACTAAAATCGGAAAATGTCGATTATCTCGAAAACGGTAAGAGATATCGCAAAAATAATGGATTTTTCGATCCCCTATCGGAATACACCCGGTAAATCTATGCAAATTTTGTGTATTTTGAGTGCCAAAAAGACTAAAATCGGAAAAGGTCGATTATCTCGAAAACGGTAAGAGATATCGCAAAAATAATGGAATTTTCGATCCCCTATCGGAACACACCCGGTAAATCTATGCTTCCAAATATAAAAAACAAGTGCTGAATGTCCTAAATTGAAAAAAAAAAAAATCTTAAAAAATTTTGTGTATTTTGCATGCGATATCGCAAAAATAATGGATTTTTCGATCCCCTATCGGAATACACCCGGTAAATCTATGCAAATTTTGTGTATTTTGAGTGCCAAAAAGACTAAAATCGGAAAAGGTCGATTATCTCGAAAACGGTAAGAGATATCGCAAAAATAATGGAATTTTCGATCCCCTATCGGAATACACCCGGTAAATCTATGCTTCCAAATATAAAAAACAAGTGCTGAATGTCCTAAATTGAAAAAAAAAAAAATCTTAAAAAATTTTGTGTATTTTGAGAGCCAAAAAGACTAAAATCGGAAAATGTCGATTATCTCGAAAACGGTAAGAGATATCGCAAAAATAATGGATTTTTCGATCCCCTATCGGAATACACCCGGTAAATCTATGCAAATTTTGTGTATTTTGAGTGCCAAAAAGACTAAAATCGGAAAAGGTCGATTATCTCGAAAACGGTAAGAGATATCGCAAAAATAATGGAATTTTCGATCCCCTATCGGAATACACCCGGTAAATCTATGCTTCCAAATATAAAAAACAAGTGCTGAATGTCCTAAATTGAAAAAAAAAAAAATCTTAAAAAATTTTGTGTATTTTGAGAGCCAAAAAGACTAAAATCGGAAAATGTCGATTATCTCGAAAACGGTAAGAGATATCGCAAAAATAATGGATTTTTCGATCCCCTATCGGAATACACCCGGTAAATCTATGCAAATTTTGTGTATTTTGAGTGCCAAAAAGACTAAAATCGGAAAAGGTCGATTATCTCGAAAACGGTAAGAGATATCGCAAAAATAATGGAATTTTCGATCCCCTATCGGAATACACCCGGTAAATCTATGCTTCCAAATATAAAAAACAAGTGCTGAATGTCCTAAATTGAAAAAAAAAAAATCTTAAAAAATTTTGTGTATTTTGAGAGCCAAAAAGACTAAAATCGGAAAATGTCGATTATCTCGAAAACGGTAAGAGATATCGCAAAAATAATGGATTTTTCGATCCCCTATCGGAATACACCCGGTAAATCTATGCAAATTTTGTGTATTTTGAGTGCCAAAAAGACTAAAATCGGAAAAGGTCGATTATCTCGAAAACGGTAAGAGATATCGCAAAAATAATGGAATTTTCGATCCCCTATCGGAATACACCCGGTAAATCTATGCTTCCAAATATAAAAAACAAGTGCTGAATGTCCTAAATTGAAAAAAAAAAAAATCTTAAAAAATTTTGTGTATTTTGAGAGCCAAAAAGACTAAAATCGGAAAATGTCGATTATCTCGAAAACGGTAAGAGATATCGCAAAAATAATGGATTTTTCGATCCCCTATCGGAATACACCCGGTAAATCTATGCAAATTTTGTGTATTTTGAGTGCCAAAAAGACTAAAATCGGAAAAGGTCGATTATCTCGAAAACGGTAAGAGATATCGCAAAAATAATGGAATTTTCGATCCCCTATCGGAATACACCCGGTAAATCTATGCTTCCAAATATAAAAAACAAGTGCTGAATGTCCTAAATTGAAAAAAAAAAATCTTAAAAAATTTTGTGTATTTTGAGAGCCAAAAAGACTAAAATCGGAAAATGTCGATTATCTCGAAAACGGTAAGAGATATCGCAAAAATAATGGATTTTTCGATCCCCTATCGGCTTACACCCGGTAAATCTATGCAAATTTTGTGTATTTTGAGTGCCAAAAAGACTAAAATCGGAAAAGGTCGATTATCTCGAAAACGGTAAGAGATATCGCAAAAATAATGGAATTTTCGATCCCCTATCGGAATACACCCGGTAAATCTATGCTTCCAAATATAAAAAACAAGTGCTGAATGTCCTAAATTGAAAAAAAAAAATCTTAAAAAATTTTGTGTATTTTGAGAGCCAAAAAGACTAAAATCGGAAAATGTCGATTATCTCGAAAACGGTAAGAGATATCGCAAAAATAATGGATTTTTCGATCCCCTATCGGAATACACCCGATAAATCTATGCAAATTTTGTGTATTTTGAGTGCCAAAAAGACTAAAATCGGAAAAGGTCGATTATCTCGAAAACGGTAAGAGATATCGCAAAAATAATGGAATTTTCGATCCCCTATCGGAATACACCCGGTAAATCTATGCTTCCAAATATAAAAAACAAGTGCTGAATGTCCTAAATTGAAAAAAAAAAAAATCTTAAAAAATTTTGTGTATTTTGAGAGCCAAAAAGACTAAAATCGGAAAATGTCGATTATCTCGAAAACGGTAAGAGATATCGCAAAAATAATGGATTTTTCGATCCCCTATCGGAATACACCCGGTAAATCTATGCAAATTTTGTGTATTTTGAGTGCCAAAAAGACTAAAATCGGAAAAGGTCGATTATCTCGAAAACGGTAAGAGATATCGCAAAAATAATGGAATTTTCGATCCCCTATCGGAATACACCCGGTAAATCTATGCTTCCAAATATAAAAAACAAGTGCTGAATGTCCAAATTGAAAAAAAAAAAAATCTTAAAAAATTTTGTGTATTTTGAGAGCCAAAAAGACTAAAATCGGAAAATGTCGATTATCTCGAAAACGGTAAGAGATATCGCAAAAATAATGGATTTTTCGATCCCCTATCGGAATACACCCGGTAAATCTATGCAAATTTTGTGTATTTTGAGTGCCAAAAAGACTAAAATCGGAAAAGGTCGATTATCTCGAAAACGGTAAGAGATATCGCAAAAATAATGGAATTTTCGATCCCCTATCGGAATACACCCGGTAAATCTATGCTTCCAAATATAAAAAACAAGTGCTGAATGTCCAAATTGAAAAAAAAAAAAATCTTAAAAAATTTTGTGTATTTTGAGAGCCAAAAAGACTAAAATCGGAAAATGTCGATTATCTCGAAAACGGTAAGAGATATCGCAAAAATAATGGATTTTTCGATCCCCTATCGGAATACACCCGGTAAATCTATGCAAATTTTGTGTATTTTGAGTGCCAAAAAGACTAAAATCGGAAAATGTCGATTATCTCGAAAACGGTAAGAGATATCGCAAAAATAATGGATTTTTCGATCCCCTATCGGAATACACCCGGTAAATCTATGCAAATTTTGTGTATTTTGAGTGCCAAAAAGACTAAAATCGGAAAAGGTCGATTATCTCGAAAACGGTAAGAGATATCGCAAAAATAATGGAATTTTCGATCCCCTATCGGAATACACCCGGTAAATCTATGCTTCCAAATATAAAAAACAAGTGCTGAATGTCCTAAATTGAAAAAAAAAAAAATCTTAAAAAATTTTGTGTATTTTGAGAGCCAAAAAGACTAAAATCGGAAAATGTCGATTATCTCGAAAACGGTAAGAGATATCGCAAAAATAATGGATTTTTCGATCCCCTACCGGAATACACCCGGTAAATCTATGCAAATTTTGTGTATTTTGAGTGCCAAAAAGACTAAAATCGGAAAAGGTCGATTATCTCGAAAACGGTAAGAGATATCGCAAAAATAATGGAATTTTCGATCCCCTATCGGAATACACCCGGTAAATCTATGCTTCCAAATATAAAAAACAAGTGCTGAATGTCCTAAATTGAAAAAAAAAAAATCTTAAAAAATTTTGTGTATTTTGAGAGCCAAAAAGACTAAAATCGGAAAATGTCGATTATCTCGAAAACGGTAAGAGATATCGCAAAAATAATGGATTTTTCGATCCCCTATCGGAATACACCCGGTAAATCTATGCAAATTTTGTGTATTTTGAGTGCCAAAAAGACTAAAATCGGAAAAGGTCGATTATCTCGAAAACGGTAAGAGATATCGCAAAAATAATGGAATTTTCGATCCCCTATCGGAATACACCCGGTAAATCTATGCTTCCAAATATAAAAAACAAGTGCTGAATGTCCTAAATTGAAAAAAAAAAAAATCTTAAAAAATTTTGTGTATTTTGAGAGCCAAAAAGACTAAAATCGGAAAATGTCGATTATCTCGAAAACGGTAAGAGATATCGCAAAAATAATGGATTTTTCGATCCCCTATCGGAATACACCCGGTAAATCAATGCAAATTTTGTGTATTTTGAGTGCCAAAAAGACTAAAATCGGAAAAGGTCGATTATCTCGAAAACGGTAAGAGATATCGCAAAAATAATGGAATTTTCGATCCCCTATCGGAACACACCCGGTAAATCTATGCTTCCAAATATAAAAAACAAGTGCTGAATGTCCTAAATTGAAAAAAAAAAAAATCTTAAAAAATTTTGTGTATTTTGAGAGCCAAAAAGACTAAAATCGGAAAATGTCGATTATCTCGAAAACGGTAAGAGATATCGCAAAAATAATGGATTTTTCGATCCCCTATCGGAATACACCCGGTAAATCTATGCAAATTTTGTGTATTTTGAGTGCCAAAAAGACTAAAATCGGAAAAGGTCGATTATCTCGAAAACGGTAAGAGATATCGCAAAAATAATGGAATTTTCGATCCCCTATCGGAATACACCCGGTAAATCTATGCTTCCAAATATAAAAAACAAGTGCTGAATGTCCTAAATTGAAAAAAAAAAAAATCTTAAAAAATTTTGTGTATTTTGAGAGCCAAGAAGACTAAAATCGGAAAATGTCGATTATCTCGAAAACGGTAAGAGATATCGCAAAAATAATGGATTTTTCGATCCCCTATCGGAATACACCCGGTAAATCTATGCAAATTTTGTGTATTTTGAGTGCCAAAAAGACTAAAATCGGAAAAGGTCGATTATCTCGAAAACGGTAAGAGATATCGCAAAAATAATGGAATTTTCGATCCCCTATCGGAACACACCCGGTAAATCTATGCTTCCAAATATAAAAAACAAGTGCTGAATGTCCTAAATTGAAAAAAAAAAAAATCTTAAAAAATTTTGTGTATTTTGCATGCGATATCGCAAAAATAATGGATTTTTCGATCCCCTATCGGAATACACCCGGTAAATCTATGCAAATTTTGTGTATTTTGAGTGCCAAAAAGACTAAAATCGGAAAAGGTCGATTATCTCGAAAACGGTAAGAGATATCGCAAAAATAATGGAATTTTCGATCCCCTATCGGAATACACCCGGTAAATCTATGCTTCCAAATATAAAAAACAAGTGCTGAATGTCCTAAATTGAAAAAAAAAAAAATCTTAAAAAATTTTGTGTATTTTGAGAGCCAAAAAGACTAAAATCGGAAAATGTCGATTATCTCGAAAACGGTAAGAGATATCGCAAAAATAATGGATTTTTCGATCCCCTATCGGAATACACCCGGTAAATCTATGCAAATTTTGTGTATTTTGAGTGCCAAAAAGACTAAAATCGGAAAAGGTCGATTATCTCGAAAACGGTAAGAGATATCGCAAAAATAATGGAATTTTCGATCCCCTATCGGAATACACCCGGTAAATCTATGCTTCCAAATATAAAAAACAAGTGCTGAATGTCCTAAATTGAAAAAAAAAAAAATCTTAAAAAATTTTGTGTATTTTGAGAGCCAAAAAGACTAAAATCGGAAAATGTCGATTATCTCGAAAACGGTAAGAGATATCGCAAAAATAATGGATTTTTCGATCCCCTATCGGAATACACCCGGTAAATCTATGCAAATTTTGTGTATTTTGAGTGCCAAAAAGACTAAAATCGGAAAAGGTCGATTATCTCGAAAACGGTAAGAGATATCGCAAAAATAATGGAATTTTCGATCCCCTATCGGAATACACCCGGTAAATCTATGCTTCCAAATATAAAAAACAAGTGCTGAATGTCCTAAATTGAAAAAAAAAAAATCTTAAAAAATTTTGTGTATTTTGAGAGCCAAAAAGACTAAAATCGGAAAATGTCGATTATCTCGAAAACGGTAAGAGATATCGCAAAAATAATGGATTTTTCGATCCCCTATCGGAATACACCCGGTAAATCTATGCAAATTTTGTGTATTTTGAGTGCCAAAAAGACTAAAATCGGAAAAGGTCGATTATCTCGAAAACGGTAAGAGATATCGCAAAAATAATGGAATTTTCGATCCCCTATCGGAATACACCCGGTAAATCTATGCTTCCAAATATAAAAAACAAGTGCTGAATGTCCTAAATTGAAAAAAAAAAAAATCTTAAAAAATTTTGTGTATTTTGAGAGCCAAAAAGACTAAAATCGGAAAATGTCGATTATCTCGAAAACGGTAAGAGATATCGCAAAAATAATGGATTTTTCGATCCCCTATCGGAATACACCCGGTAAATCTATGCAAATTTTGTGTATTTTGAGTGCCAAAAAGACTAAAATCGGAAAAGGTCGATTATCTCGAAAACGGTAAGAGATATCGCAAAAATAATGGAATTTTCGATCCCCTATCGGAATACACCCGGTAAATCTATGCTTCCAAATATAAAAAACAAGTGCTGAATGTCCTAAATTGAAAAAAAAAAATCTTAAAAAATTTTGTGTATTTTGAGAGCCAAAAAGACTAAAATCGGAAAATGTCGATTATCTCGAAAACGGTAAGAGATATCGCAAAAATAATGGATTTTTCGATCCCCTATCGGCTTACACCCGGTAAATCTATGCAAATTTTGTGTATTTTGAGTGCCAAAAAGACTAAAATCGGAAAAGGTCGATTATCTCGAAAACGGTAAGAGATATCGCAAAAATAATGGAATTTTCGATCCCCTATCGGAATACACCCGGTAAATCTATGCTTCCAAATATAAAAAACAAGTGCTGAATGTCCTAAATTGAAAAAAAAAAAAATCTTAAAAAATTTTGTGTATTTTGAGAGCCAAAAAGACTAAAATCGGAAAATGTCGATTATCTCGAAAACGGTAAGAGATATCGCAAAAATAATGGAATTTTCGATCCCCTATCGGAATACACCCGGTAAATCTATGCTTCCAAATATAAAAGACAAGTGCTGAATGTCCTAAATTGAAAAAAAAAAAAATCTTAAAAAATTTTGTGTATTTTGAGAGCCAAAAAGACTAAAATCGGAAAATGTCGATTATCTCGAAAACGGTAAGAGATATCGCAAAAATAATGGATTTTTCGATCCCCTATCGGAATACACCCGGTAAATCTATGCAAATTTTGTGTATTTTGAGTGCCAAAAAGACTAAAATCGGAAAAGGTCGATTATCTCGAAAACGGTAAGAGATATCGCAAAAATAATGGAATTTTCGATCCCCTATCGGAATACACCCGGTAAATCTATGCTTCCAAATATAAAAAACAAGTGCTGAATGTCCTAAATTGAAAAAAAAAAAATCTTAAAAAATTTTGTGTATTTTGAGAGCCAAAAAGACTAAAATCGGAAAATGTCGATTATCTCGAAAACGGTAAGAGATATCGCAAAAATAATGGATTTTTCGATCCCCTATCGGAATACACCCGGTAAATCTATGCAAATTTTGTGTATTTTGAGTGCCAAAAAGACTAAAATCGGAAAAGGTCGATTATCTCGAAAACGGTAAGAGATATCGCAAAAATAATGGAATTTTCGATCCCCTATCGGAATACACCCGGTAAATCTATGCTTCCAAATATAAAAAACAAGTGCTGAATGTCCTAAATTGAAAAAAAAAAAAATCTTAAAAAATTTTGTGTATTTTGAGAGCCAAAAAGACTAAAATCGGAAAATGTCGATTATCTCGAAAACGGTAAGAGATATCGCAAAAATAATGGATTTTTCGATCCCCTATCGGAATACACCCGGTAAATCTATGCAAATTTTGTGTATTTTGAGTGCCAAAAAGACTAAAATCGGAAAAGGTCGATTATCTCGAAAACGGTAAGAGATATCGCAAAAATAATGGAATTTTCGATCCCCTATCGGAACACACCCGGTAAATCTATGCTTCCAAATATAAAAAACAAGTGCTGAATGTCCTAAATTGAAAAAAAAAAAAATCTTAAAAAATTTTGTGTATTTTGAGAGCCAAAAAGACTAAAATCGGAAAATGTCGATTATCTCGAAAACGGTAAGAGATATCGCAAAAATAATGGATTTTTCGATCCCCTATCGGAATACACCCGGTAAATCTATGCAAATTTTGTGTATTTTGAGTGCCAAAAAGACTAAAATCGGAAAAGGTCGATTATCTCGAAAACGGTAAGAGATATCGCAAAAATAATGGAATTTTCGATCCCCTATCGGAATACACCCGGTAAATCTATGCTTCCAAATATAAAAAACAAGTGCTGAATGTCCTAAATTGAAAAAAAAAAAATCTTAAAAAATTTTGTGTATTTTGAGAGCCAAAAAGACTAAAATCGGAAAATGTCGATTATCTCGAAAACGGTAAGAGATATCGCAAAAATAATGGATTTTTCGATCCCCTATCGGAATACACCCGGTAAATCTATGCAAATTTTGTGTATTTTGAGTGCCAAAAAGACTAAAATCGGAAAAGGTCGATTATCTCGAAAACGGTAAGAGATATCGCAAAAATAATGGAATTTTCGATCCCCTATCGGAATACACCCGGTAAATCTATGCTTCCAAATATAAAAAACAAGTGCTGAATGTCCTAAATTGAAAAAAAAAAATCTTAAAAAATTTTGTGTATTTTGAGAGCCAAAAAGACTAAAATCGGAAAATGTCGATTATCTCGAAAACGGTAAGAGATATCGCAAAAATAATGGATTTTTCGATCCCCTATCGGCTTACACCCGGTAAATCTATGCAAATTTTGTGTATTTTGAGTGCCAAAAAGACTAAAATCGGAAAAGGTCGATTATCTCGAAAACGGTAAGAGATATCGCAAAAATAATGGAATTTTCGATCCCCTATCGGAATACACCCGGTAAATCTATGCTTCCAAATATAAAAAACAAGTGCTGAATGTCCTAAATTGAAAAAAAAAAAATCTTAAAAAATTTTGTGTATTTTGAGAGCCAAAAAGACTAAAATCGGAAAATGTCGATTATCTCGAAAACGGTAAGAGATATCGCAAAAATAATGGAATTTTCGATCCCCTATCGGAATACACCCGGTAAATCTATGCTTCCAAATATAAAAAACAAGTGCTGAATGTCCTAAATTGAAAAAAAAAAAATCTTAAAAAATTTTGTGTATTTTGAGAGCCAAAAAGACTAAAATCGGAAAATGTCGATTATCTCGAAAACGGTAAGAGATATCGCAAAAATAATGGATTTTTCGATCCCCTATCGGAATACACCCGGTAAATCTATGCAAATTTTGTGTATTTTGAGTGCCAAAAAGACTAAAATCGGAAAAGGTCGATTATCTCGAAAACGGTAAGAGATATCGCAAAAATAATGGAATTTTCGATCCCCTATCGGAATACACCCGGTAAATCTATGCTTCCAAATATAAAAAACAAGTGCTGAATGTCCTAAATTGAAAAAAAAAAAAATCTTAAAAAATTTTGTGTATTTTGAGAGCCAAAAAGACTAAAATCGGAAAATGTCGATTATCTCGAAAACGGTAAGAGATATCGCAAAAATAATGGATTTTTCGATCCCCTATCGGAATACACCCGGTAAATCTATGCAAATTTTGTGTATTTTGAGTGCCAAAAAGACTAAAATCGGAAAAGGTCGATTATCTCGAAAACGGTAAGAGATATCGCAAAAATAATGGAATTTTCGATCCCCTATCGGAATACACCCGGTAAATCTATGCTTCCAAATATAAAAAACAAGTGCTGAATGTCCTAAATTGAAAAAAAAAAAAATCTTAAAAAATTTTGTGTATTTTGAGAGCCAAAAAGACTAAAATCGGAAAATGTCGATTATCTCGAAAACGGTAAGAGATATCGCAAAAATAATGGATTTTTCGATCCCCTATCGGAATACACCCGGTAAATCTATGCAAATTTTGTGTATTTTGAGTGCCAAAAAGACTAAAATCGGAAAAGGTCGATTATCTCGAAAACGGTAAGAGATATCGCAAAAATAATGGAATTTTCGATCCCCTATCGGAATACACCCGGTAAATCTATGCTTCCAAATATAAAAAACAAGTGCTGAATGTCCTAAATTGAAAAAAAAAAAAATCTTAAAAAATTTTGTGTATTTTGAGAGCCAAAAAGACTAAAATCGGAAAATGTCGATTATCTCGAAAACGGTAAGAGATATCGCAAAAATAATGGATTTTTCGATCCCCTATCGGAATACACCCGGTAAATCTATGCAAATTTTGTGTATTTTGAGTGCCAAAAAGACTAAAATTGGAAAAGGTCGATTATCTCGAAAACGGTAAGAGATATCGCAAAAATAATGGAATTTTCGATCCCCTATCGGAATACACCCGGTTAATCTATGCTTCCAAATATAAAAAACAAGTGCTGAATGTCCTAAATTGAAAAAAAAAAAAATCTTAAAAAATTTTGTGTATTTTGAGAGCCAAAAAGACTAAAATCGGAAAATGTCGATTATCTCGAAAACGGTAAGAGATATCGCAAAAATAATGGATTTTTCGATCCCCTATCGGAATACACCCGGTAAATCTATGCAAATTTTGTGTATTTTGAGTGCCAAAAAGACTAAAATCGGAAAAGGTCGATTATCTCGAAAACGGTAAGAGATATCGCAAAAATAATGGAATTTTCGATCCCCTATCGGAATACACCCGGTAAATCTATGCTTCCAAATATAAAAAACAAGTGCTGAATGTCCTAAATTGAAAAAAAAAAATCTTAAAAAATTTTGTGTATTTTGAGAGCCAAAAAGACTAAAATCGGAAAATGTCGATTATCTCGAAAACGGTAAGAGATATCGCAAAAATAATGGATTTTTCGATCCCCTATCGGAATACACCCGGTAAATCTATGCAAATTTTGTGTATTTTGAGTGCCAAAAAGACTAAAATCGGAAAAGGTCGATTATCTCGAAAACGGTAAGAGATATCGCAAAAATAATGGAATTTTCGATCCCCTATCGGAATACACCCGGTAAATTTATGCTTCCAAATATAAAAAACAAGTGCTGAATGTCCTAAATTGAAAAAAAAAAAAATCTTAAAAAATTTTGTGTATTTTGAGAGCCAAAAAGACTAAAATCGGAAAATGTCGATTATCTCGAAAACGGTAAGAGATATCGCAAAAATAATGGATTTTTCGATCCCCTATCGGAATACACCCGGTAAATCTATGCAAATTTTGTGTATTTTGAGTGCCAAAAAGACTAAAATCGGAAAAGGTCGATTATCTCGAAAACGGTAAGAGATATCGCAAAAATAATGGAATTTTCGATCCCCTATCGGAATACACCCGGTAAATCTATGCTTCCAAATATAAAAAACAAGTCCTGAATGTCCTAAATTGAAAAAAAAAAAAATCTTAAAAAATTTTGTGTATTTTGAGAGCCAAAAGGACTAAAATCGGAAAATGTCGATTATCTCGAAAACGGTAAGAGATATCGCAAAAATAATGGATTTTTCGATCCCCTATCGGAATACACCCGGTAAATCTATGCAAATTTTGTGTATTTTGAGTGCCAAAAAGACTAAAATCGGAAAAGGTCGATTATCTCGAAAACGGTAAGAGATATCGCAAAAATAATGGAATTTTCGATCTCCTATCGGAATACACCCGGTAAATCTATGCTTCCAAATATAAAAAACAAGTGCTGAATGTCCTAAATTGAAAAAAAAAAAAATCTTAAAAAATTTTGTGTATTTTGAGAGCCAAAAAGACTAAAATCGGAAAATGTCGATTATCTCGAAAACGGTAAGAGATATCGCAAAAATAATGGATTTTTCGTTCCCCTATCGGAATACACCCGGTAAATCTATGCTTCCAAATATAAAAAACAAGTGCTGAATGTCCTAAATTGAAAAAAAAAAAAATCTTAAAAAATTTTGTGTATTTTGAGTGCCAAAAAGACTAAAATCGGAAAATGTCGATTATCTCGAAAACGGTAAGAGATATCGCAAAAATAATGGATTTTTCGTTCCCCTATCGGAATACACCCGGTAAATCTATGCAAATTTTGTGTATTTTGAGTGCCAAAAAGACTAAAATCGGAAAATGTCGATTATCTCGAAAACGGTAAGAGATATCGCAAAAATAATGGATTTTTCGATCCCCTATCGGAATACACCCGGTAAATCTATGCAAATTTTGTGTATTTTGAGTGCCAAAAAGACTAAAATCGGAAAAGGTCGATTATCTCGAAAACGGTAAGAGATATCGCAAAAATAATGGAATTTTCGATCCCCTATCGGAATACACCCGGTAAATCTATGCTTCCAAATATAAAAAACAAGTGCTGAATGTCCTAAATTGAAAAAAAAAAAAATCTTAAAAAATTTTGTGTATTTTGAGAGCCAAAAAGACTAAAATCGGAAAATGTCGATTATCTCGAAAACGGTAAGAGATATCGCAAAAATAATGGATTTTTCGATCCCCTATCGGAATACACCCGGTAAATCTATGCAAATTTTGTGTATTTTGAGTGCCAAAAAGACTAAAATCGGAAAAGGTCGATTATCTCGAAAACGGTAAGAGATATCGCAAAAATAATGGAATTTTCGATCCCCTATCGGAATACACCCGGTAAATCTATGCTTCCAAATATAAAAACAAGTGCTGAATGTCCTAAATTGAAAAAAAAAAAAATCTTAAAAAATTTTGTGTATTTTGAGAGCCAAAAAGACTAAAATCGGAAAATGTCGATTATCTCGAAAACGGTAAGAGATATCGCAAAAATAATGGATTTTTCGATCCCCTATCGGAATACACCCGGTAAATCTATGCAAATTTTGTGTATTTTGAGTGCCAAAAAGACTAAAATCGGAAAATGTCGATTATCTCGAAAACGGTAAGAGATATCGCAAAAATAATGGATTTTTCGTTCCCCTATCGGAATACACCCGGTAAATCTATGCAAATTTTGTGTATTTTGAGTGCCAAAAAGACTAAAATCGGAAAATGTCGATTATCTCGAAAACTGTAAGAGATATCGCAAAAATAATGGATTTTTCGTTCCCCTATCGGAATACACCCGGTAAATCTATGCAAATTTTGTGTATTTTGAGTGCCAAAAAGACTAAAATCGGAAAATGTCGATTATCTCGAAAACGGTAAGAGATATCGCAAAAATAATGGATTTTTCGATCCCCTATCGGAATACACCCGGTAAATCTATGCTTCCAAATATAAAAAACAAGTGCTGAATGTCCTAAATTGAAAAAAAAAAAAATCTTAAAAAATTTTGTGTATTTTGAGTGCCAAAAAGACTAAAATCGGAAAATGTCGATTATCTCGAAAACGGTAAGAGATATCGCAAAAATAATGAATTTTTCGATCCCCTATCGGAACACACCCGGTAAATCTATGCAAATTTTGTGTATTTTGAGTGCCAAAAAGACTAAAATCGGAAAAGGTCGATTATCTCGAAAACGGTAAGAGATATCGCAAAAATAATGGAATTTTCGATCCCCTATCGGAATACACCCGGTAAATCTATGCTTCCAAATATAAAAAACAAGTGCTGAATGTCCTAAATTGAAAAAAAAAAAAATCTTAAAAAATTTTGTGTATTTTGAGAGCCAAAAAGACTAAAATCGGAAAATGTCGATTATCTCGAAAACGGTAAGAGATATCGCAAAAATAATGGATTTTTCGATCCCCTATCGGAATACACCCGGTAAATCTATGCAAATTTTGTGTATTTTGAGTGCCAAAAAGACTAAAATCGGAAAAGGTCGATTATCTCGAAAACGGTAAGAGATATCGCAAAAATAATGGAATTTTCGATCCCCTATCGGAATACACCCGGTAAATCTATGCTTCCAAATATAAAAACAAGTGCTGAATGTCCTAAATTGAAAAAAAAAAAAATCTTAAAAAATTTTGTGTATTTTGAGAGCCAAAAAGACTAAAATCGGAAAATGTCGATTATCTCGAAAACGGTAAGAGATATCGCAAAAATAATGGATTTTTCGATCCCCTATCGGAATACACCCGGTAAATCTATGCAAATTTTGTGTATTTTGAGTGCCAAAAAGACTAAAATCGGAAAATGTCGATTATCTCGAAAACGGTAAGAGATATCGCAAAAATAATGGATTTTTCGTTCCCCTATCGGAATACACCCGGTAAATCTATGCAAATTTTGTGTATTTTGAGTGCCAAAAAGACTAAAATCGGAAAATGTCGATTATCTCGAAAACTGTAAGAGATATCGCAAAAATAATGGATTTTTCGTTCCCCTATCGGAATACACCCGGTAAATCTATGCAAATTTTGTGTATTTTGAGTGCCAAGAAGACTAAAATCGGAAAATGTCGATTATCTCGAAAACGGTAAGAGATATCGCAAAAATAATGGATTTTTCGATCCCCTATCGGAATACACCCGGTAAATCTATGCTTCCAAATATAAAAAACAAGTGCTGAATGTCCTAAATTGAAAAAAAAAAAAATCTTAAAAAATTTTGTGTATTTTGAGTGCCAAAAAGACTAAAATCGGAAAATGTCGATTATCTCGAAAACGGTAAGAGATATCGCAAAAATAATGAATTTTTCGATCCCCTATCGGAACACACCCGGTAAATCTATGCAAATTTTGTGTATTTTGAGTGCCAAAAAGACTAAAATCGGAAAAGGTCGATTATCTCGAAAACGGTAAGAGATATCGCAAAAATAATGGAATTTTCGATCCCCTATCGGAATACACCCGGTAAATCTATGCTTCCAAATATAAAAAACAAGTGCTGAATGTCCTAAATTGAAAAAAAAAAAAATCTTAAAAAATTTTGTGTATTTTGAGAGCCAAAAAGACTAAAATCGGAAAATGTCGATTATCTCGAAAACTGTAAGAGATATCGCAAAAATAATGGATTTTTCGATCCCCTATCGGAATACACCCGGTAAATCTATGCAAATTTTGTGTATTTTGAGTGCCAAAAAGACTAAAATCGGAAAAGGTCGATTATCTCGAAAACGGTAAGAGATATCGCAAAAATAATGGAATTTTCGATCCCCTATCGGAATACACCCGGTAAATCTATGCTTCCAAATATAAAAAACAAGTGCTGAATGTCCTAAATTGAAAAAAAAAAAAATCTTAAAAAATTTTGTGTATCTTGAGAGCCAAAAAGACTAAAATCGGAAAATGTCGATTATCTCGAAAACGGTAAGAGATATCGCAAAAATAATGGATTTTTCGATCCCCTATCGGAATACACCCGGTAAATCTATGCAAATTTTGTGTATTTTGAGTGCCAAAAAGACTAAAATCGGAAAAGGTCGATTATCTCGAAAACGGTAAGAGATATCGCAAAAATAATGGAATTTTCGATCCCCTATCGGAATACACCCGGTAAATCTATGCTTCCAAATATAAAAAACAAGTGCTGAATGTCCTAAATTGAAAAAAAAAAAAATCTTAAAAAATTTTGTGTATTTTGAGAGCCAAAAAGACTAAAATCGGAAAATGTCGATTATCTCGAAAACGGTAAGAGATATCGCAAAAATAATGGATTTTTCGTTCCCCTATCGGCTTACACCCGGTAAATCTATGCAAATTTTGTGTATTTTGAGTGCCAAAAAGACTAAAATCGGAAAAGGTCGATTATCTCGAAAACGGTAAGAGATATCGCAAAAATAATGGAATTTTCGATCCCCTATCGGAATACACCCGGTAAATCTATGCTTCCAAATATAAAAAACAAGTGCTGAATGTCCTAAATTGAAAAAAAAAAAATCTTAAAAAATTTTGTGTATTTTGAGAGCCAAAAAGACTAAAATCGGAAAATGTCGATTATCTCGAAAACGGTAAGAGATATCGCAAAAATAATGGAATTTTCGATCCCCTATCGGAATACACCCGGTTAATCTATGCTTCCAAATATAAAAAACAAGTGCTGAATGTCCTAAATTGAAAAAAAAAAAAATCTTAAAAAATTTTGTGTATTTTGAGAGCCAAAAAGACTAAAATCGGAAAATGTCGATTATCTCGAAAACGGTAAGAGATATCGCAAAAATAATGGATTTTTCGATCCCCTATCGGAATACACCCGGTAAATCTATGCAAATTTTGTGTATTTTGAGTGCCAAAAAGACTAAAATCGGAAAAGGTCGATTATCTCGAAAACGGTAAGAGATATCGCAAAAATAATGGAATTTTCGATCCCCTATCGGAATACACCCGGTAAATCTATGCTTCCAAATATAAAAAACAAGTGCTGAATGTCCTAAATTGAAAAAAAAAAAAATCTTAAAAAATTTTGTGTATTTTGAGAGCCAAAAAGACTAAAATCGGAAAATGTCGATTATCTCGAAAACGGTAAGAGATATCGCAAAAATAATGGATTTTTCGATCCCCTATCGGAATACACCCGGTAAATCTATGCAAATTTTGTGTATTTTGAGTGCCAAAAAGACTAAAATCGGAAAAGGTCGATTATCTCGAAAACGGTAAGAGATATCGCAAAAATAATGGAATTTTCGATCCCCTATCGGAATACACCCGGTAAATCTATGCTTCCAAATATAAAAAACAAGTGCTGAATGTCCTAAATTGAAAAAAAAAAAAATCTTAAAAAATTTTGTGTATTTTGAGAGCCAAAAAGACTAAAATCGGAAAATGTCGATTATCTCGAAAACGGTAAGAGATATCGCAAAAATAATGGATTTTTCGATCCCCTATCGGAATACACCCGGTAAATCTATGCAAATTTTGTGTATTTTGAGTGCCAAAAAGACTAAAATCGGAAAAGGTCGATTATCTCGAAAACGGTAAGAGATATCGCAAAAATAATGGAATTTTCGATCCCCTATCGGAATACACCCGGTAAATCTATGCTTCCAAATATAAAAAACAAGTGCTGAATGTCCTAAATTGAAAAAAAAAAAAATCTTAAAAAATTTTGTGTATTTTGAGAGCCAAAAAGACTAAAATCGGAAAAGGTCGATTATCTCGAAAACGGTAAGAGATATCGCAAAAATAATGGAATTTTCGATCCCCTATCGGAATACACCCGGTAAATCTATGCAAATTTTGTGTATTTTGAGTGCCAAAAAGACTAAAATCGGAAAATGTCGATTATCTCGAAAACGGTAAGAGATATCGCAAAAATAATGGATTTTTCGATCCCCTATCGGAATACACCCGGTAAATCTATGCAAATTTTGTGTATTTTGAGTGCCAAAAAGACTAAAATCGGAAAAGGTCGATTATCTCGAAAACGGTAAGAGATATCGCAAAAATAATGGAATTTTCGATCCCCTATCGGAATACACCCGGTAAATCTATGCTTCCAAATATAAAAAACAAGTGCTGAATGTCCTAAATTGAAAAAAAAAAAAATCTTAAAAAATTTTGTGTATTTTGAGAGCCAAAAAGACTAAAATCGGAAAATGTCGATTATCTCGAAAACGGTAAGAGATATCGCAAAAATAATGGATTTTTCGATCCCCTATCGGAATACACCCGGTAAATCTATGCAAATTTTGTGTATTTTGAGTGCCAAAAAGACTAAAATCGGAAAATGTCGATTATCTCGAAAACGGTAAGAGATATCGCAAAAATAATGGATTTTTCGTTCCCCTATCGGAATACACCCGGTAAATCTATGCAAATTTTGTGTATTTTGAGTGCCAAAAAGACTAAAATCGGAAAATGTCGATTATCTCGAAAACGGTAAGAGATATCGCAAAAATAATGGATTTTTCGATCCCCTATCGGAATACACCCGGTAAATCTATGCAAATTTTGTGTATTTTGAGTGCCAAAAAGACTAAAATCGGAAAATGTCGATTATCTCGAAAACGGTAAGAGATATCGAAAAAATAATGGATTTTTCGTTCCCCTATCGGAATACACCCGGTAAATCTATGCAAATTTTGTGTATTTTGAGTGCCAAAAAGACTAAAATCGGAAAATGTCGATTATCTCGAAAACTGTAAGAGATATCGCAAAAATAATGGATTTTTCGTTCCCCTATCGGAATACACCCGGTAAATCTATGCAAATTTTGTGTATTTTGAGTGCCAAAAAGACTAAAATCGGAAAATGTCGATTATCTCGAAAACGGTAAGAGATATCGCAAAAATAATGGATTTTTCGATCCCCTATCGGAATACACCCGGTAAATCTATGCTTCCAAATATAAAAAAACAAGTGCTGAATGTCCTAAATTGAAAAAAAAAAAAATCTTAAAAAATTTTGTGTATTTTGAGTGCCAAAAAGACTAAAATCGGAAAATGTCGATTATCTCGAAAACGGTAAGAGATATCGCAAAAATAATGAATTTTTCGATCCCCTATCGGAACACACCCGGTAAATCTATGCAAATTTTGTGTATTTTGAGTGCCAAATAGACTAAAATCGGAAAAGGTCGATTATCTCGAAAACGGTAAGAGATATCGCAAAAATAATGGAATTTTCGATCCCCTATCGGAATACACCCGGTAAATCTATGCTTCCAAATATAAAAAACAAGTGCTGAATGTCCTAAATTGAAAAAAAAAAAAATCTTAAAAAATTTTGTGTATTTTGAGAGCCAAAAAGACTAAAATCGGAAAATGTCGATTATCTCGAAAACGGTAAGAGATATCGCAAAAATAATGGATTTTTCGATCCCCTATCGGAATACACCCGGTAAATCTATGCAAATTTTGTGTATTTTGAGTGCCAAAAAGACTAAAATCGGAAAAGGTCGATTATCTCGAAAACGGTAAGAGATATCGCAAAAATAATGGAATTTTCGATCCCCTATCGGAATACACCCGGTAAATCTATGCTTCCAAATATAAAAACAAGTGCTGAATGTCCTAAATTGAAAAAAAAAAAAATCTTAAAAAATTTTGTGTATTTTGAGAGCCAAAAAGACTAAAATCGGAAAATGTCGATTATCTCGAAAACGGTAAGAGATATCGCAAAAATAATGGATTTTTCGATCCCCTATCGGAATACACCCGGTAAATCTATGCAAATTTTGTGTATTTTGAGTGCCAAAAAGACTAAAATCGGAAAATGTCGATTATCTCGAAAACGGTAAGAGATATCGCAAAAATAATGGATTTTTCGTTCCCCTATCGGAATACACCCGGTAAATCTATGCAAATTTTGTGTATTTTGAGTGCCAAAAAGACTAAAATCGGAAAATGTCGATTATCTCGAAAACTGTAAGAGATATCGCAAAAATAATGGATTTTTCGTTCCCCTATCGGAATACACCCGGTAAATCTATGCAAATTTTGTGTATTTTGAGTGCCAAAAAGACTAAAATCGGAAAATGTCGATTATCTCGAAAACGGTAAGAGATATCGCAAAAATAATGGATTTTTCGATCCCCTATCGGAATACACCCGGTAAATCTATGCTTCCAAATATAAAAAACAAGTGCTGAATGTCCTAAATTGAAAAAAAAAAAAATCTTAAAAAATTTTGTGTATTTTGAGTGCCAAAAAGACTAAAATCGGAAAATGTCGATTATCTCGAAAACGGTAAGAGATATCGCAAAAATAATGAATTTTTCGATCCCCTATCGGAACACACCCGGTAAATCTATGCAAATTTTGTGTATTTTGAGTGCCAAAAAGACTAAAATCGGAAAAGGTCGATTATCTCGAAAACGGTAAGAGATATCGCAAAAATAATGGAATTTTCGATCCCCTATCGGAATACACCCGGTAAATCTATGCTTCCAAATATAAAAAACAAGTGCTGAATGTCCTAAATTGAAAAAAAAAAAAATCTTAAAAAATTTTGTGTATTTTGAGAGCCAAAAAGACTAAAATCGGAAAATGTCGATTATCTCGAAAACTGTAAGAGATATCGCAAAAATAATGGATTTTTCGATCCCCTATCGGAATACACCCGGTAAATCTATGCAAATTTTGTGTATTTTGAGTGCCAAAAAGACTAAAATCGGAAAAGGTCGATTATCTCGAAAACGGTAAGAGATATCGCAAAAATAATGGAATTTTCGATCCCCTATCGGAATACACCCGGTAAATCTATGCTTCCAAATATAAAAAACAAGTGCTGAATGTCCTAAATTGAAAAAAAAAAAATCTTAAAAAATTTTGTGTATTTTGAGAGCCAAAAAGACTAAAATCGGAAAATGTCGATTATCTCGAAAACGGTAAGAGATATCGCAAAAATAATGGATTTTTCGATCCCCCATCGGAATACACCCGGTAAATCTATGCAAATTTTGTGTATTTTGAGTGCCAAAAAGACTAAAATCGGAAAAGGTCGATTATCTCGAAAACGGTAAGAGATATCGCAAAAATAATGGAATTTTCGATCCCCTATCGGAATACACCCGGTAAATCTATGCTTCCAAATATAAAAAACAAGTGCTGAATGTCCTAAATTGAAAAAAAAAAATCTTAAAAAATTTTGTGTATTTTGAGAGCCAAAAAGACTAAAATCGGAAAATGTCGATTATCTCGAAAACGGTAAGAGATATCGCAAAAATAATGGATTTTTCGATCCCCTATCGGCTTACACCCGGTAAATCTATGCAAATTTTGTGTATTTTGAGTGCCAAAAAGACTAAAATCGGAAAAGGTCGATTATCTCGAAAACGGTAAGAGATATCGCAAAAATAATGGAATTTTCGATCCCCTATCGGAATACACCCGGTAAATCTATGCTTCCAAATATAAAAAACAAGTGCTGAATGTCCTAAATTGAAAAAAAAAAAATCTTAAAAAATTTTGTGTATTTTGAGAGCCAAAAAGACTAAAATCGGAAAATGTCGATTATCTCGAAAACGGTAAGAGATATCGCAAAAATAATGGAATTTTCGATCCCCTATCGGAATACACCCGGTAAATCTATGCTTCCAAATATAAAGGACAAGTGCTGAATGTCCTAAATTGAAAAAAAAAAAAATCTTAAAAAATTTTGTGTATTTTGAGAGCCAAAAAGACTAAAATCGGAAAATGTCGATTATCTCGAAAACGGTAAGAGATATCGCAAAAATAATGGATTTTTCGATCCCCTATCGGAATACACCCGGTAAATCTATGCAAATTTTGTGTATTTTGAGTGCCAAAAAGACTAAAATCGGAAAAGGTCGATTATCTCGAAAACGGTAAGAGATATCGCAAAAATAATGGAATTTTCGATCCCCTATCGGAATACACCCGGTAAATCTATGCTTCCAAATATAAAAAACAAGTGCTGAATGTCCTAAATTGAAAAAAAAAAAAATCTTAAAAAATTTTGTGTATTTTGAGAGCCAAAAAGACTAAAATCGGAAAATGTCGATTATCTCGAAAACGGTAAGAGATATCGCAAAAATAATGGATTTTTCGATCCCCTATCGGAATACACCCGGTAAATCTATGCAAATTTTGTGTATTTTGAGTGCCAAAAAGACTAAAATCGGAAAAGGTCGATTATCTCGAAAACGGTAAGAGATATCGCAAAAATAATGGAATTTTCGATCCCCTATCGGAACACACCCGGTAAATCTATGCTTCCAAATATAAAAAACAAGTGCTGAATGTCCTAAATTGAAAAAAAAAAAAATCTTAAAAAATTTTGTGTATTTTGAGAGCCAAAAAGACTAAAATCGGAAAATGTCGATTATCTCGAAAACGGTAAGAGATATCGCAAAAATAATGGATTTTTCGATCCCCTATCGGAATACACCCGGTAAATCTATGCAAATTTTGTGTATTTTGAGTGCCAAAAAGACTAAAATCGGAAAAGGTCGATTATCTCGAAAACGGTAAGAGATATCGCAAAAATAATGGAATTTTCGATCCCCTATCGGAATACACCCGGTAAATCTATGCTTCCAAATATAAAAAACAAGTGCTGAATGTCCTAAATTGAAAAAAAAAAAAATCTTAAAAAATTTTGTGTATTTTGAGAGCCAAAAAGACTAAAATCGGAAAATGTCGATTATCTCGAAAACGGTAAGAGATATCGCAAAAATAATGGATTTTTCGATCCCCTATCGGAATACACCCGGTAAATCTATGCAAATTTTGTGTATTTTGAGTGCCAAAAAGACTAAAATCGGAAAAGGTCGATTATCTCGAAAACGGTAAGAGATATCGCAAAAATAATGGAATTTTCGATCCCCTATCGGAATACACCCGGTTAATCTATGCTTCCAAATATAAAAAACAAGTGCTGAATGTCCTAAATTGAAAAAAAAAAAAATCTTAAAAAATTTTGTGTATTTTGAGAGCCAAAAAGACTAAAATCGGAAAATGTCGATTATCTCGAAAACGGTAAGAGATATCGCAAAAATAATGGATTTTTCGATCCCCTATCGGAATACACCCGGTAAATCTATGCAAATTTTGTGTATTTTGAGTGCCAAAAAGACTAAAATCGGAAAAGGTCGATTATCTCGAAAACGGTAAGAGATATCGCAAAAATAATGGAATTTTCGATCCCCTATCGGAATACACCCGGTAAATCTATGCTTCCAAATATAAAAAACAAGTGCTGAATGTCCTAAATTGAAAAAAAAAAAAATCTTAAAAAATTTTGTGTATTTTGAGAGCCAAAAAGACTAAAATCGGAAAATGTCGATTATCTCGAAAACGGTAAGAGATATCGCAAAAATAATGGATTTTTCGATCCCCTATCGGAATACACCCGGTAAATCTATGCAAATTTTGTGTATTTTGAGTGCCAAAAAGACTAAAATCGGAAAAGGTCGATTATCTCGAAAACGGTAAGAGATATCGCAAAAATAATGGAATTTTCGATCCCCTATCGGAATACACCCGGTAAATCTATGCTTCCAAATATAAAAAACAAGTGCTGAATGTCCTAAATTGAAAAAAAAAAAAATCTTAAAAAATTTTGTGTATTTTGAGAGCCAAAAAGACTAAAATCGGAAAATGTCGATTATCTCGAAAACGGTAAGAGATATCGCAAAAATAATGGATTTTTCGATCCCCTATCGGAATACACCCGGTAAAGCTATGCAAATTTTGTGTATTTTGAGTGCCAAAAAGACTAAAATCGGAAAAGGTCGATTATCTCGAAAACGGTAAGAGATATCGCAAAAATAATGGAATTTTCGATCCCCTATCGGAATACACCCGGTAAATCTATGCTTCCAAATATAAAAAACAAGTGCTGAATGTCCTAAATTGAAAAAAAAAAAAATCTTAAAAAATTTTGTGTATTTTGAGAGCCAAAAAGACTAAAATCGGAAAATGTCGATTATCTCGAAAACGGTAAGAGATATCGCAAAAATAATGGATTTTTCGATCCCCTATCGGAATACACCCGGTAAATCTATGCAAATTTTGTGTATTTTGAGTGCCAAAAAGACTAAAATCGGAAAAGGTCGATTATCTCGAAAACGGTAAGAGATATCGCAAAAATAATGGAATTTTCGATCCCCTATCGGAATACACCCGGTAAATCTATGCTTCCAAATATAAAAAACAAGTGCTGAATGTCCTAAATTGAAAAAAAAAAAAATCTTAAAAAATTTTGTGTATTTTGAGAGCCAAAAAGACTAAAATCGGAAAATGTCGATTATCTCGAAAACGGTAAGAGATATCGCAAAAATAATGGATTTTTCGATCCCCTATCGGAATACACCCGGTAAATCTATGCAAATTTTGTGTATTTTGAGTGCCAAAAAGACTAAAATCGGAAAAGGTCGATTATCTCGAAAACGGTAAGAGATATCGCAAAAATAATGGAATTTTCGATCCCCTATCGGAATACACCCGGTAAATCTATGCTTCCAAATATAAAAAACAAGTGCTGAATGTCCTAAATTGAAAAAAAAAAAAATCTTAAAAAATTTTGTGTATCTTGAGAGCCAAAAAGACTAAAATCGGAAAATGTCGATTATCTCGAAAACGGTAAGAGATATCGCAAAAATAATGGATTTTTCGATCCCCTATCGGAATACACCCGGTAAATCTATGCAAATTTTGTGTATTTTGAGTGCCAAAAAGACTAAAATCGGAAAAGGTCGATTATCTCGAAAACGGTAAGAGATATCGCAAAAATAATGGAATTTTCGATCCCCTATCGGAATACACCCGCTAAATCTATGCTTCCAAATATAAAAAACAAGTGCTGAATGTCCTAAATTGAAAAAAAAAAAAATCTTAAAAAATTTTGTGTATTTTGAGAGCCAAAAAGACTAAAATCGGAAAATGTCGATTATCTCGAAAACGGTAAGAGATATCGCAAAAATAATGGAATTTTCGATCCCCTATCGGAATACACCCGGTAAATCTATGCTTCCAAATATAAAAAACAAGTGCTGAATGTCCTAAATTGAAAAAAAAAAAAATCTTAAAAAATTTTGTGTATTTTGAGAGCCAAAAAGACTAAAATCGGAAAATGTCGATTATCTCGAAAACGGTAAGAGATATCGCAAAAATAATGGATTTTTCGATCCCCTATCGGAATACACCCGGTAAATCTATGCAAATTTTGTGTATTTTGAGTGCCAAAAAGACTAAAATCGGAAAAGGTCGATTATCTCGAAAACGGTAAGAGATATCGCAAAAATAATGGAATTTTCGATCCCCTATCGGTATACACCCGGTAAATCTATGCTTCCAAATATAAAAAACAAGTGCTGAATGTCCTAAATTGAAAAATAAAAAAATCTTAAAAAATTTTGTGTATTTTGAGAGCCAAAAAGACTAAAATCGGAAAATGTCGATTATCTCGAAAACGGTAAGAGATATCGCAAAAATAATGGAATTTTCGATCCCCTATCGGAATACACCCGGTAAATCTATGCTTCCAAATATAAAAAAACAAGTGCTGAATGTCCTAAATTGAAAAAAAAAAAAATCTTAAAAAATTTTGTGTATTTTGAGAGCCAAAAAGACTAAAATCGGAAAATGTCGATTATCTCGAAAACGGTAAGAGATATCGCAAAAATAATGGATTTTTCGATCCCCTATCGGAATACACCCGGTAAATCTATGCAAATTTTGTGTATTTTGAGTGCCAAAAAGACTAAAATCGGAAAAGGTCGATTATCTCGAAAACGGTAAGAGATATCGCAAAAATAATGGAATTTTCGATCCCCTATCGGAATACACCCGGTAAATCTATGCTTCCAAATATAAAAAACAAGTGCTGAATGTCCTAAATTGAAAAAAAAAAATCTTAAAAAATTTTGTGTATTTTGAGAGCCAAAAAGACTAAAATCGGAAAATGTCGATTATCTCGAAAACGGTAAGAGATATCGCAAAAATAATGGATTTTTCGATCCCCTATCGGAATACACCCGGTAAATCTATGCAAATTTTGTGTATTTTGAGTGCCAAAAAGACTAAAATCGGAAAAGGTCGATTATCTCGAAAACGGTAAGAGATATCGCAAAAATAATGGAATTTTCGATCCCCTATCGGAATACACCCGGTAAATCTATGCTTCCAAATATAAAAAACAAGTGCTGAATGTCCTAAATTGAAAAAAAAAAAAATCTTAAAAAATTTTGTTTATTTTGAGAGCCAAAAAGACTAAAATCGGAAAATGTCGATTATCTCGAAAACGGTAAGAGATATCGCAAAAATAATGGATTTTTCGATCCCCTATCGGAATACACCCGGTAAATCTATGCAAATTTTGTGTATTTTGAGTGCCAAAAAGACTAAAATCGGAAAAGGTCGATTATCTCGAAAACGGTAAGAGATATCGCAAAAATAATGGAATTTTCGATCCCCTATCGGAATACACCCGGTAAATCTATGCTTCCAAATATAAAAAACAAGTGCTGAATGTCCTAAATTGAAAAAAAAAAAAATCTTAAAAAATTTTGTGTATTTTGAGAGCCAAAAAGACTAAAATCGAAAAATGTCGATTATCTCGAAAACGGTAAGAGATATCGCAAAAATAATGGATTTTTCGATCCCCTATCGGAATACACCCGGTAAATCTATGCAAATTTTGTGTATTTTGAGTGCCAAAAAGACTAAAATCGGAAAAGGTCGATTATCTCGAAAACGGTAAGAGATATCGCAAAAATAATGGAATTTTCGATCCCCTATCGGAATACACCCGGTAAATCTATGCTTCCAAATATAAAAAACAAGTGCTGAATGTCCTAAATTGAAAAAAAAAAAAATCTTAAAAAATTTTGTGTATTTTGAGAGCCAAAAAGACTAAAATCGGAAAATGTCGATTATCTCGAAAACGGTAAGAGATATCGCAAAAATAATGGATTTTTCGATCCCCTATCGGAATACACCCGGTAAATCTATGCAAATTTTGTGTATTTTGAGTGCCAAAAAGACTAAAATCGGAAAAGGTCGATTATCTCGAAAACGGTAAGAGATATCGCAAAAATAATGGAATTTTCGATCCCCTATCGGAATACACCCGGTAAATCTATGCTTCCAAATATAAAAACCAAGTGCTGAATGTCCTAAATTGAAAAAAAAAAAAATCTTAAAAAATTTTGTGTATCTTGAGAGCCAAAAAGACTAAAATCGGAAAATGTCGATTATCTCGAAAACGGTAAGAGATATCGCAAAAATAATGGATTTTTCGATCCCCTATCGGAATACACCCGGTAAATCTATGCAAATTTTGTGTATTTTGAGTGCCAAAAAGACTAAAATCGGAAAAGGTCGATTATCTCGAAAACGGTAAGAGATATCGCAAAAATAATGGAATTTTCGATCCCCTATCGGAATACACCCGCTAAATCTATGCTTCCAAATATAAAAAACAAGTGCTGAATGTCCTAAATTGAAAAAAAAAAAAATCTTAAAAAATTTTGTGTATTTTGAGAGCCAAAAAGACTAAAATCGGAAAATGTCGATTATCTCGAAAACGGTAAGAGATATCGCAAAAATAATGGAATTTTCGATCCCCTATCGGAATACACCCGGTAAATCTATGCTTCCAAATATAAAAAACAAGTGCTGAATGTCCTAAATTGAAAAAAAAAAAAATCTTAAAAAATTTTGTGTATTTTGAGAGCCAAAAAGACTAAAATCGGAAAATGTCGATTATCTCGAAAACGGTAAGAGATATCGCAAAAATAATGGATTTTTCGATCCCCTATCGGAATACACCCGGTAAATCTATGCAAATTTTGTGTATTTTGAGTGCCAAAAAGACTAAAATCGGAAAAGGTCGATTATCTCGAAAACGGTAAGAGATATCGCAAAAATAATGGAATTTTCGATCCCCTATCGGTATACACCCGGTAAATCTATGCTTCCAAATATAAAAAACAAGTGCTGAATGTCCTAAATTGAAAAATAAAAAAATCTTAAAAAATTTTGTGTATTTTGAGAGCCAAAAAGACTAAAATCGGAAAATGTCGATTATCTCGAAAACGGTAAGAGATATCGCAAAAATAATGGAATTTTCGATCCCCTATCGGAATACACCCGGTAAATCTATGCTTCCAAATATAAAAAACAAGTGCTGAATGTCCTAAATTGAAAAAAAAAAAAATCTTAAAAAATTTTGTGTATTTTGAGAGCCAAAAAGACTAAAATCGGAAAATGTCGATTATCTCGAAAACGGTAAGAGATATCGCAAAAATAATGGATTTTTCGATCCCCTATCGGAATACACCCGGTAAATCTATGCAAATTTTGTGTATTTTGAGTGCCAAAAAGACTAAAATCGGAAAAGGTCGATTATCTCGAAAACGGTAAGAGATATCGCAAAAATAATGGAATTTTCGATCCCCTATCGGAATACACCCGGTAAATCTATGCTTCCAAATATAAAAAACAAGTGCTGAATGTCCTAAATTGAAAAAAAAAAATCTTAAAAAATTTTGTGTATTTTGAGAGCCAAAAAGACTAAAATCGGAAAATGTCGATTATCTCGAAAACGGTAAGAGATATCGCAAAAATAATGGATTTTTCGATCCCCTATCGGAATACACCCGGTAAATCTATGCAAATTTTGTGTATTTTGAGTGCCAAAAAGACTAAAATCGGAAAAGGTCGATTATCTCGAAAACGGTAAGAGATATCGCAAAAATAATGGAATTTTCGATCCCCTATCGGAATACACCCGGTAAATCTATGCTTCCAAATATAAAAAACAAGTGCTGAATGTCCTAAATTGAAAAAAAAAAAAATCTTAAAAAATTTTGTGTATCTTGAGAGCCAAAAAGACTAAAATCGGAAAATGTCGATTATCTCGAAAACGGTAAGAGATATCGCAAAAATAATGGATTTTTCGATCCCCTATCGGAATACACCCGGTAAATCTATGCAAATTTTGTGTATTTTGAGTGCCAAAAAGACTAAAATCGGAAAAGGTCGATTATCTCGAAAACGGTAAGAGATATCGCAAAAATAATGGAATTTTCGATCCCCTATCGGAATACACCCGCTAAATCTATGCTTCCAAATATAAAAAACAAGTGCTGAATGTCCTAAATTGAAAAAAAAAAAAATCTTAAAAAATTTTGTGTATTTTGAGAGCCAAAAAGACTAAAATCGGAAAATGTCGATTATCTCGAAAACGGTAAGAGATATCGCAAAAATAATGGAATTTTCGATCCCCTATCGGAATACACCCGGTAAATCTATGCTTCCAAATATAAAAAACAAGTGCTGAATGTCCTAAATTGAAAAAAAAAAAAATCTTAAAAAATTTTGTGTATTTTGAGAGCCAAAAAGACTAAAATCGGAAAATGTCGATTATCTCGAAAACGGTAAGAGATATCGCAAAAATAATGGATTTTTCGATCCCCTATCGGAATACACCCGGTAAATCTATGCAAATTTTGTGTATTTTGAGTGCCAAAAAGACTAAAATCGGAAAAGGTCGATTATCTCGAAAACGGTAAGAGATATCGCAAAAATAATGGAATTTTCGATCCCCTATCGGTATACACCCGGTAAATCTATGCTTCCAAATATAAAAAACAAGTGCTGAATGTCCTAAATTGAAAAATAAAAAAATCTTAAAAAATTTTGTGTATTTTGAGAGCCAAAAAGACTAAAATCGGAAAATGTCGATTATCTCGAAAACGGTAAGAGATATCGCAAAAATAATGGAATTTTCGATCCCCTATCGGAATACACCCGGTAAATCTATGCTTCCAAATATAAAAAAACAAGTGCTGAATGTCCTAAATTGAAAAAAAAAAAAATCTTAAAAAATTTTGTGTATTTTGAGAGCCAAAAAGACTAAAATCGGAAAATGTCGATTATCTCGAAAACGGTAAGAGATATCGCAAAAATAATGGATTTTTCGATCCCCTATCGGAATACACCCGGTAAATCTATGCAAATTTTGTGTATTTTGAGTGCCAAAAAGACTAAAATCGGAAAAGGTCGATTATCTCGAAAACGGTAAGAGATATCGCAAAAATAATGGAATTTTCGATCCCCTATCGGAATACACCCGGTAAATCTATGCTTCCAAATATAAAAAACAAGTGCTGAATGTCCTAAATTGAAAAAAAAAAATCTTAAAAAATTTTGTGTATTTTGAGAGCCAAAAAGACTAAAATCGGAAAATGTCGATTATCTCGAAAACGGTAAGAGATATCGCAAAAATAATGGATTTTTCGATCCCCTATCGGAATACACCCGGTAAATCTATGCAAATTTTGTGTATTTTGAGTGCCAAAAAGACTAAAATCGGAAAAGGTCGATTATCTCGAAAACGGTAAGAGATATCGCAAAAATAATGGAATTTTCGATCCCCTATCGGAATACACCCGGTAAATCTATGCTTCCAAATATAAAAAACAAGTGCTGAATGTCCTAAATTGAAAAAAAAAAAAATCTTAAAAAATTTTGTTTATTTTGAGAGCCAAAAAGACTAAAATCGGAAAATGTCGATTATCTCGAAAACGGTAAGAGATATCGCAAAAATAATGGATTTTTCGATCCCCTATCGGAATACACCCGGTAAATCTATGCAAATTTTGTGTATTTTGAGTGCCAAAAAGACTAAAATCGGAAAAGGTCGATTATCTCGAAAACGGTAAGAGATATCGCAAAAATAATGGAATTTTCGATCCCCTATCGGAATACACCCGGTAAATCTATGCTTCCAAATATAAAAAACAAGTGCTGAATGTCCTAAATTGAAAAAAAAAAAAATCTTAAAAAATTTTGTGTATTTTGAGAGCCAAAAAGACTAAAATCGAAAAATGTCGATTATCTCGAAAACGGTAAGAGATATCGCAAAAATAATGGATTTTTCGATCCCCTATCGGAATACACCCGGTAAATCTATGCAAATTTTGTGTATTTTGAGTGCCAAAAAGACTAAAATCGGAAAAGGTCGATTATCTCGAAAACGGTAAGAGATATCGCAAAAATAATGGAATTTTCGATCCCCTATCGGAATACACCCGGTAAATCTATGCTTCCAAATATAAAAAACAAGTGCTGAATGTCCTAAATTGAAAAAAAAAAAAATCTTAAAAAATTTTGTGTATTTTGAGAGCCAAAAAGACTAAAATCGGAAAATGTCGATTATCTCGAAAACGGTAAGAGATATCGCAAAAATAATGGATTTTTCGATCCCCTATCGGAATACACCCGGTAAATCTATGCAAATTTTGTGTATTTTGAGTGCCAAAAAGACTAAAATCGGAAAAGGTCGATTATCTCGAAAACGGTAAGAGATATCGCAAAAATAATGGAATTTTCGATCCCCTATCGGAATACACCCGGTAAATCTATGCTTCCAAATATAAAAAACAAGTGCTGAATGTCCTAAATTGAAAAAAAAAAAAATCTTAAAAAATTTTGTGTATCTTGAGAGCCAAAAAGACTAAAATCGGAAAATGTCGATTATCTCGAAAACGGTAAGAGATATCGCAAAAATAATGGATTTTTCGATCCCCTATCGGAATACACCCGGTAAATCTATGCAAATTTTGTGTATTTTGAGTGCCAAAAAGACTAAAATCGGAAAAGGTCGATTATCTCGAAAACGGTAAGAGATATCGCAAAAATAATGGAATTTTCGATCCCCTATCGGAATACACCCGCTAAATCTATGCTTCCAAATATAAAAAACAAGTGCTGAATGTCCTAAATTGAAAAAAAAAAAAATCTTAAAAAATTTTGTGTATTTTGAGAGCCAAAAAGACTAAAATCGGAAAATGTCGATTATCTCGAAAACGGTAAGAGATATCGCAAAAATAATGGAATTTTCGATCCCCTATCGGAATACACCCGGTAAATCTATGCTTCCAAATATAAAAAACAAGTGCTGAATGTCCTAAATTGAAAAAAAAAAAAATCTTAAAAAATTTTGTGTATTTTGAGAGCCAAAAAGACTAAAATCGGAAAATGTCGATTATCTCGAAAACGGTAAGAGATATCGCAAAAATAATGGATTTTTCGATCCCCTATCGGAATACACCCGGTAAATCTATGCAAATTTTGTGTATTTTGAGTGCCAAAAAGACTAAAATCGGAAAAGGTCGATTATCTCGAAAACGGTAAGAGATATCGCAAAAATAATGGAATTTTCGATCCCCTATCGGTATACACCCGGTAAATCTATGCTTCCAAATATAAAAAACAAGTGCTGAATGTCCTAAATTGAAAAATAAAAAAATCTTAAAAAATTTTGTGTATTTTGAGAGCCAAAAAGACTAAAATCGGAAAATGTCGATTATCTCGAAAACGGTAAGAGATATCGCAAAAATAATGGAATTTTCGATCCCCTATCGGAATACACCCGGTAAATCTATGCTTCCAAATATAAAAAACAAGTGCTGAATGTCCTAAATTGAAAAAAAAAAAAATCTTAAAAAATTTTGTGTATTTTGAGAGCCAAAAAGACTAAAATCGGAAAATGTCGATTATCTCGAAAACGGTAAGAGATATCGCAAAAATAATGGATTTTTCGATCCCCTATCGGAATACACCCGGTAAATCTATGCAAATTTTGTGTATTTTGAGTGCCAAAAAGACTAAAATCGGAAAAGGTCGATTATCTCGAAAACGGTAAGAGATATCGCAAAAATAATGGAATTTTCGATCCCCTATCGGAATACACCCGGTAAATCTATGCTTCCAAATATAAAAAACAAGTGCTGAATGTCCTAAATTGAAAAAAAAAAATCTTAAAAAATTTTGTGTATTTTGAGAGCCAAAAAGACTAAAATCGGAAAATGTCGATTATCTCGAAAACGGTAAGAGATATCGCAAAAATAATGGATTTTTCGATCCCCTATCGGAATACACCCGGTAAATCTATGCAAATTTTGTGTATTTTGAGTGCCAAAAAGACTAAAATCGGAAAAGGTCGATTATCTCGAAAACGGTAAGAGATATCGCAAAAATAATGGAATTTTCGATCCCCTATCGGAATACACCCGGTAAATCTATGCTTCCAAATATAAAAAACAAGTGCTGAATGTCCTAAATTGAAAAAAAAAAAAATCTTAAAAAATTTTGTGTATCTTGAGAGCCAAAAAGACTAAAATCGGAAAATGTCGATTATCTCGAAAACGGTAAGAGATATCGCAAAAATAATGGATTTTTCGATCCCCTATCGGAATACACCCGGTAAATCTATGCAAATTTTGTGTATTTTGAGTGCCAAAAAGACTAAAATCGGAAAAGGTCGATTATCTCGAAAACGGTAAGAGATATCGCAAAAATAATGGAATTTTCGATCCCCTATCGGAATACACCCGCTAAATCTATGCTTCCAAATATAAAAAACAAGTGCTGAATGTCCTAAATTGAAAAAAAAAAAAATCTTAAAAAATTTTGTGTATTTTGAGAGCCAAAAAGACTAAAATCGGAAAATGTCGATTATCTCGAAAACGGTAAGAGATATCGCAAAAATAATGGAATTTTCGATCCCCTATCGGAATACACCCGGTAAATCTATGCTTCCAAATATAAAAAACAAGTGCTGAATGTCCTAAATTGAAAAAAAAAAAAATCTTAAAAAATTTTGTGTATTTTGAGAGCCAAAAAGACTAAAATCGGAAAATGTCGATTATCTCGAAAACGGTAAGAGATATCGCAAAAATAATGGATTTTTCGATCCCCTATCGGAATACACCCGGTAAATCTATGCAAATTTTGTGTATTTTGAGTGCCAAAAAGACTAAAATCGGAAAAGGTCGATTATCTCGAAAACGGTAAGAGATATCGCAAAAATAATGGAATTTTCGATCCCCTATCGGTATACACCCGGTAAATCTATGCTTCCAAATATAAAAAACAAGTGCTGAATGTCCTAAATTGAAAAATAAAAAAATCTTAAAAAATTTTGTGTATTTTGAGAGCCAAAAAGACTAAAATCGGAAAATGTCGATTATCTCGAAAACGGTAAGAGATATCGCAAAAATAATGGAATTTTCGATCCCCTATCGGAATACACCCGGTAAATCTATGCTTCCAAATATAAAAAAACAAGTGCTGAATGTCCTAAATTGAAAAAAAAAAAAATCTTAAAAAATTTTGTGTATTTTGAGAGCCAAAAAGACTAAAATCGGAAAATGTCGATTATCTCGAAAACGGTAAGAGATATCGCAAAAATAATGGATTTTTCGATCCCCTATCGGAATACACCCGGTAAATCTATGCAAATTTTGTGTATTTTGAGTGCCAAAAAGACTAAAATCGGAAAAGGTCGATTATCTCGAAAACGGTAAGAGATATCGCAAAAATAATGGAATTTTCGATCCCCTATCGGAATACACCCGGTAAATCTATGCTTCCAAATATAAAAAACAAGTGCTGAATGTCCTAAATTGAAAAAAAAAAATCTTAAAAAATTTTGTGTATTTTGAGAGCCAAAAAGACTAAAATCGGAAAATGTCGATTATCTCGAAAACGGTAAGAGATATCGCAAAAATAATGGATTTTTCGATCCCCTATCGGAATACACCCGGTAAATCTATGCAAATTTTGTGTATTTTGAGTGCCAAAAAGACTAAAATCGGAAAAGGTCGATTATCTCGAAAACGGTAAGAGATATCGCAAAAATAATGGAATTTTCGATCCCCTATCGGAATACACCCGGTAAATCTATGCTTCCAAATATAAAAAACAAGTGCTGAATGTCCTAAATTGAAAAAAAAAAAAATCTTAAAAAATTTTGTTTATTTTGAGAGCCAAAAAGACTAAAATCGGAAAATGTCGATTATCTCGAAAACGGTAAGAGATATCGCAAAAATAATGGATTTTTCGATCCCCTATCGGAATACACCCGGTAAATCTATGCAAATTTTGTGTATTTTGAGTGCCAAAAAGACTAAAATCGGAAAAGGTCGATTATCTCGAAAACGGTAAGAGATATCGCAAAAATAATGGAATTTTCGATCCCCTATCGGAATACACCCGGTAAATCTATGCTTCCAAATATAAAAAACAAGTGCTGAATGTCCTAAATTGAAAAAAAAAAAAATCTTAAAAAATTTTGTGTATTTTGAGAGCCAAAAAGACTAAAATCGAAAAATGTCGATTATCTCGAAAACGGTAAGAGATATCGCAAAAATAATGGATTTTTCGATCCCCTATCGGAATACACCCGGTAAATCTATGCAAATTTTGTGTATTTTGAGTGCCAAAAAGACTAAAATCGGAAAAGGTCGATTATCTCGAAAACGGTAAGAGATATCGCAAAAATAATGGAATTTTCGATCCCCTATCGGAATACACCCGGTAAATCTATGCTTCCAAATATAAAAAACAAGTGCTGAATGTCCTAAATTGAAAAAAAAAAAAATCTTAAAAAATTTTGTGTATCTTGAGAGCCAAAAAGACTAAAATCGGAAAATGTCGATTATCTCGAAAACGGTAAGAGATATCGCAAAAATAATGGATTTTTCGATCCCCTATCGGAATACACCCGGTAAATCTATGCAAATTTTGTGTATTTTGAGTGCCAAAAAGACTAAAATCGGAAAAGGTCGATTATCTCGAAAACGGTAAGAGATATCGCAAAAATAATGGAATTTTCGATCCCCTATCGGAATACACCCGCTAAATCTATGCTTCCAAATATAAAAAACAAGTTACAAAAAAAAAAATCTTAAAAATTTTGTGTATTTGAAAAATAAAAAAGATGATGTCCTAAATGAAAAAAAAAATCTTAAAAAATTTTGTGTATTTTGAGAGCCAAAAAGACTAAAATCGGAAAATGTCGATTATCTCGAAAACGGTAAGAGATATCGCAAAAATAATGGAATTTTCGATCCCCTATCGGAATACACCCGGTAAATCTATGCTTCCAAATATAAAAAACAAGTGCTGAATGTCCTAAATTGAAAAAAAAAAAAATCTTAAAAAATTTTGTGTATTTTGAGAGCCAAAAAGACTAAAATCGGAAAATGTCGATTATCTCGAAAACGGTAAGAGATATCGCAAAAATAATGGATTTTTCGATCCCCTATCGGAATACACCCGGTAAATCTATGCAAATTTTGTGTATTTTGAGTGCCAAAAAGACTAAAATCGGAAAAGGTCGATTATCTCGAAAACGGTAAGAGATATCGCAAAAATAATGGAATTTTCGATCCCCTATCGGTATACACCCGGTAAATCTATGCTTCCAAATATAAAAAACAAGTGCTGAATGTCCTAAATTGAAAAATAAAAAAATCTTAAAAAATTTTGTGTATTTTGAGAGCCAAAAAGACTAAAATCGGAAAATGTCGATTATCTCGAAAACGGTAAGAGATATCGCAAAAATAATGGAATTTTCGATCCCCTATCGGAATACACCCGGTAAATCTATGCTTCCAAATATAAAAAACAAGTGCTGAATGTCCTAAATTGAAAAAAAAAAAAATCTTAAAAAATTTTGTGTATTTTGAGAGCCAAAAAGACTAAAATCGGAAAATGTCGATTATCTCGAAAACGGTAAGAGATATCGCAAAAATAATGGATTTTTCGATCCCCTATCGGAATACACCCGGTAAATCTATGCAAATTTTGTGTATTTTGAGTGCCAAAAAGACTAAAATCGGAAAAGGTCGATTATCTCGAAAACGGTAAGAGATATCGCAAAAATAATGGAATTTTCGATCCCCTATCGGAATACACCCGGTAAATCTATGCTTCCAAATATAAAAAACAAGTGCTGAATGTCCTAAATTGAAAAAAAAAAATCTTAAAAAATTTTGTGTATTTTGAGAGCCAAAAAGACTAAAATCGGAAAATGTCGATTATCTCGAAAACGGTAAGAGATATCGCAAAAATAATGGATTTTTCGATCCCCTATCGGAATACACCCGGTAAATCTATGCAAATTTTGTGTATTTTGAGTGCCAAAAAGACTAAAATCGGAAAAGGTCGATTATCTCGAAAACGGTAAGAGATATCGCAAAAATAATGGAATTTTCGATCCCCTATCGGAATACACCCGGTAAATCTATGCTTCCAAATATAAAAAACAAGTGCTGAATGTCCTAAATTGAAAAAAAAAAAAATCTTATAAAATTTTGTGTATCTTGAGAGCCAAAAAGACTAAAATCGGAAAATGTCGATTATCTCGAAAACGGTAAGAGATATCGCAAAAATAATGGATTTTTCGATCCCCTATCGGAATACACCCGGTAAATCTATGCAAATTTTGTGTATTTTGAGTGCCAAAAAGACTAAAATCGGAAAAGGTCGATTATCTCGAAAACGGTAAGAGATATCGCAAAAATAATGGAATTTTCGATCCCCTATCGGAATACACCCGCTAAATCTATGCTTCCAAATATAAAAAACAAGTGCTGAATGTCCTAAATTGAAAAAAAAAAAAATCTTAAAAAATTTTGTGTATTTTGAGAGCCAAAAAGACTAAAATCGGAAAATGTCGATTATCTCGAAAACGGTAAGAGATATCGCAAAAATAATGGAATTTTCGATCCCCTATCGGAATACACCCGGTAAATCTATGCTTCCAAATATAAAAAACAAGTGCTGAATGTCCTAAATTGAAAAAAAAAAAAATCTTAAAAAATTTTGTGTATTTTGAGAGCCAAAAAGACTAAAATCGGAAAATGTCGATTATCTCGAAAACGGTAAGAGATATCGCAAAAATAATGGATTTTTCGATCCCCTATCGGAATACACCCGGTAAATCTATGCAAATTTTGTGTATTTTGAGTGCCAAAAAGACTAAAATCGGAAAAGGTCGATTATCTCGAAAACGGTAAGAGATATCGCAAAAATAATGGAATTTTCGATCCCCTATCGGTATACACCCGGTAAATCTATGCTTCCAAATATAAAAAACAAGTGCTGAATGTCCTAAATTGAAAAATAAAAAAATCTTAAAAAATTTTGTGTATTTTGAGAGCCAAAAAGACTAAAATCGGAAAATGTCGATTATCTCGAAAACGGTAAGAGATATCGCAAAAATAATGGAATTTTCGATCCCCTATCGGAATACACCCGGTAAATCTATGCTTCCAAATATAAAAAACAAGTGCTGAATGTCCTAAATTGAAAAAAAAAAAAATCTTAAAAAATTTTGTGTATTTTGAGAGCCAAAAAGACTAAAATCGGAAAATGTCGATTATCTCGAAAACGGTAAGAGATATCGCAAAAATAATGGATTTTTCGATCCCCTATCGGAATACACCCGGTAAATCTATGCAAATTTTGTGTATTTTGAGTGCCAAAAAGACTAAAATCGGAAAAGGTCGATTATCTCGAAAACGGTAAGAGATATCGCAAAAATAATGGAATTTTCGATCCCCTATCGGAATACACCCGGTAAATCTATGCTTCCAAATATAAAAAACAAGTGCTGAATGTCCTAAATTGAAAAAAAAAAATCTTAAAAAATTTTGTGTATTTTGAGAGCCAAAAAGACTAAAATCGGAAAATGTCGATTATCTCGAAAACGGTAAGAGATATCGCAAAAATAATGGATTTTTCGATCCCCTATCGGAATACACCCGGTAAATCTATGCAAATTTTGTGTATTTTGAGTGCCAAAAAGACTAAAATCGGAAAAGGTCGATTATCTCGAAAACGGTAAGAGATATCGCAAAAATAATGGAATTTTCGATCCCTTATCGGAATACACCCGGTAAATCTATGCTTCCAAATATAAAAAACAAGTGCTGAATGTCCTAAATTGAAAAAAAAAAAAATCTTAAAAAATTTTGTTTATTTTGAGAGCCAAAAAGACTAAAATCGGAAAATGTCGATTATCTCGAAAACGGTAAGAGATATCGCAAAAATAATGGATTTTTCGATCCCCTATCGGAATACACCCGGTAAATCTATGCAAATTTTGTGTATTTTGAGTGCCAAAAAGACTAAAATCGGAAAAGGTCGATTATCTCGAAAACGGTAAGAGATATCGCAAAAATAATGGAATTTTCGATCCCCTATCGGAATACACCCGGTAAATCTATGCTTCCAAATATAAAAAACAAGTGCTGAATGTCCTAAATTGAAAAAAAAAAAAATCTTAAAAAATTTTGTGTATTTTGAGAGCCAAAAAGACTAAAATCGAAAAATGTCGATTATCTCGAAAACGGTAAGAGATATCGCAAAAATAATGGATTTTTCGATCCCCTATCGGAATACACCCGGTAAATCTATGCAAATTTTGTGTATTTTGAGTGCCAAAAAGACTAAAATCGGAAAAGGTCCATTATCTCGAAAACGGTAAGAGATATCGCAAAAATAATGGAATTTTCGATCCCCTATCGGAATACACCCGGTAAATCTATGCTTCCAAATATAAAAAACAAGTGCTGAATGTCCTAAATTGAAAAAAAAAAAAATCTTAAAAAATTTTGTGTATTTTGAGAGCCAAAAAGACTAAAATCGGAAAATGTCGATTATCTCGAAAACGGTAAGAGATATCGCAAAAATAATGGATTTTTCGATCCCCTATCGGAATACACCCGGTAAATCTATGCAAATTTTGTGTATTTTGAGTGCCAAAAAGACTAAAATCGGAAAAGGTCGATTATCTCGAAAACGGTAAGAGATATCGCAAAAATAATGGAATTTTCGATCCCCTATCGGAATACACCCGGTAAATCTATGCTTCCAAATATAAAAAACAAGTGCTGAATGTCCTAAATTGAAAAAAAAAAAAATCTTAAAAAATTTTGTGTATCTTGAGAGCCAAAAAGACTAAAATCGGAAAATGTCGATTATCTCGAAAACGGTAAGAGATATCGCAAAAATAATGGATTTTTCGATCCCCTATCGGAATACACCCGGTAAATCTATGCAAATTTTGTGTATTTTGAGTGCCAAAAAGACTAAAATCGGAAAAGGTCGATTATCTCGAAAACGGTAAGAGATATCGCAAAAATAATGGAATTTTCGATCCCCTATCGGAATACACCCGCTAAATCTATGCTTCCAAATATAAAAAACAAGTGCTGAATGTCCTAAATTGAAAAAAAAAAAAATCTTAAAAAATTTTGTGTATTTTGAGAGCCAAAAAGACTAAAATCGGAAAATGTCGATTATCTCGAAAACGGTAAGAGATATCGCAAAAATAATGGAATTTTCGATCCCCTATCGGAATACACCCGGTAAATCTATGCTTCCAAATATAAAAAACAAGTGCTGAATGTCCTAAATTGAAAAAAAAAAAAATCTTAAAAAATTTTGTGTATTTTGAGAGCCAAAAAGACTAAAATCGGAAAATGTCGATTATCTCGAAAACGGTAAGAGATATCGCAAAAATAATGGATTTTTCGATCCCCTATCGGAATACACCCGGTAAATCTATGCAAATTTTGTGTATTTTGAGTGCCAAAAAGACTAAAATCGGAAAAGGTCGATTATCTCGAAAACGGTAAGAGATATCGCAAAAATAATGGAATTTTCGATCCCCTATCGGTATACACCCGGTAAATCTATGCTTCCAAATATAAAAAACAAGTGCTGAATGTCCTAAATTGAAAAATAAAAAAATCTTAAAAAATTTTGTGTATTTTGAGAGCCAAAAAGACTAAAATCGGAAAATGTCGATTATCTCGAAAACGGTAAGAGATATCGCAAAAATAATGGAATTTTCGATCCCCTATCGGAATACACCCGGTAAATCTATGCTTCCAAATATAAAAAACAAGTGCTGAATGTCCTAAATTGAAAAAAAAAAAAATCTTAAAAAATTTTGTGTATTTTGAGAGCCAAAAAGACTAAAATCGGAAAATGTCGATTATCTCGAAAACGGTAAGAGATATCGCAAAAATAATGGATTTTTCGATCCCCTATCGGAATACACCCGGTAAATCTATGCAAATTTTGTGTATTTTGAGTGCCAAAAAGACTAAAATCGGAAAAGGTCGATTATCTCGAAAACGGTAAGAGATATCGCAAAAATAATGGAATTTTCGATCCCCTATCGGAATACACCCGGTAAATCTATGCTTCCAAATATAAAAAACAAGTGCTGAATGTCCTAAATTGAAAAAAAAAAATCTTAAAAAATTTTGTGTATTTTGAGAGCCAAAAAGACTAAAATCGGAAAATGTCGATTATCTCGAAAACGGTAAGAGATATCGCAAAAATAATGGATTTTTCGATCCCCTATCGGAATACACCCGGTAAATCTATGCAAATTTTGTGTATTTTGAGTGCCAAAAAGACTAAAATCGGAAAAGGTCGATTATCTCGAAAACGGTAAGAGATATCGCAAAAATAATGGAATTTTCGATCCCCTATCGGAATACACCCGGTAAATCTATGCTTCCAAATATAAAAAACAAGTGCTGAATGTCCTAAATTGAAAAAAAAAAAAATCTTAAAAAATTTTGTTTATTTTGAGAGCCAAAAAGACTAAAATCGGAAAATGTCGATTATCTCGAAAACGGTAAGAGATATCGCAAAAATAATGGATTTTTCGATCCCCTATCGGAATACACCCGGTAAATCTATGCAAATTTTGTGTATTTTGAGTGCCAAAAAGACTAAAATCGGAAAAGGTCGATTATCTCGAAAACGGTAAGAGATATCGCAAAAATAATGGAATTTTCGATCCCCTATCGGAATACACCCGGTAAATCTATGCTTCCAAATATAAAAAACAAGTGCTGAATGTCCTAAATTGAAAAAAAAAAAAATCTTAAAAAATTTTGTGTATTTTGAGAGCCAAAAAGACTAAAATCGAAAAATGTCGATTATCTCGAAAACGGTAAGAGATATCGCAAAAATAATGGATTTTTCGATCCCCTATCGGAATACACCCGGTAAATCTATGCAAATTTTGTGTATTTTGAGTGCCAAAAAGACTAAAATCGGAAAAGGTCGATTATCTCGAAAACGGTAAGAGATATCGCAAAAATAATGGAATTTTCGATCCCCTATCGGAATACACCCGGTAAATCTATGCTTCCAAATATAAAAAACAAGTGCTGAATGTCCTAAATTGAAAAAAAAAAAAATCTTAAAAAATTTTGTGTATTTTGAGAGCCAAAAAGACTAAAATCGGAAAATGTCGATTATCTCGAAAACGGTAAGAGATATCGCAAAAATAATGGATTTTTCGATCCCCTATCGGAATACACCCGGTAAATCTATGCAAATTTTGTGTATTTTGAGTGCCAAAAAGACTAAAATCGGAAAAGGTCGATTATCTCGAAAACGGTAAGAGATATCGCAAAAATAATGGAATTTTCGATCCCCTATCGGAATACACCCGGTAAATCTATGCTTCCAAATATAAAAAACAAGTGCTGAATGTCCTAAATTGAAAAAAAAAAAAATCTTAAAAAATTTTGTGTATCTTGAGAGCCAAAAAGACTAAAATCGGAAAATGTCGATTATCTCGAAAACGGTAAGAGATATCGCAAAAATAATGGATTTTTCGATCCCCTATCGGAATACACCCGGTAAATCTATGCAAATTTTGTGTATTTTGAGTGCCAAAAAGACTAAAATCGGAAAAGGTCGATTATCTCGAAAACGGTAAGAGATATCGCAAAAATAATGGAATTTTCGATCCCCTATCGGAATACACCCGGTAAATCTATGCTTCCAAATATAAAAAACAAGTGCTGAATGTCCTAAATTGAAAAAAAAAAAAAATCTTAAAAAATTTTGTGTATTTTGAGAGCCAAGAAGACTAAAATCGGAAAATGTCGATTATCTCGAAAACGGTAAGAGATATCGCAAAAATAATGGATTTTTCGATCCCCTATCGGAATACACCCGGTAAATCTATGCAAATTTTGTGTATTTTGAGTGCCAAAAAGACTAAAATCGGAAAAGGTCGATTATCTCGAAAACGGTAAGAGATATCGCAAAAATAATGGAATTTTCGATCCCCTATCGGAATACACCCGGTAAATCTATGCTTCCAAATATAAAAAACAAGTGCTGAATGTCCTAAATTGAAAAAAAAAAAAATCTTAAAAAATTTTGTGTATTTTGAGAGCCAAAAAGACTAAAATCGGAAAATGTCGATTATCTCGAAAACGGTAAGAGATATCGCAAAAATAATGGATTTTTCGATCCCCTATCGGAATACACCCGGTAAATCTATGCAAATTTTGTGTATTTTGAGTGCCAAAAAGACTAAAATCGGAAAAGGTCGATTATCTCGAAAACGGTAAGAGATATCGCAAAAATAATGGAATTTTCGATCCCCTATCGGAATACACCCGGTAAATCTATGCTTCCAAATATAAAAAACAAGTGCTGAATGTCCTAAATTGAAAAAAAAAAAATCTTAAAAAATTTTGTGTATTTTGAGAGCCAAAAAGACTAAAATCGGAAAATGTCGATTATCTCGAAAACGGTAAGAGATATCGCAAAAATAATGGATTTTTCGATCCCCTATCGGAATACACCCGGTAAATCTATGCAAATTTTGTGTATTTTGAGTGCCAAAAAGACTAAAATCGGAAAAGGTCGATTATCTCGAAAACGGTAAGAGATATCGCAAAAATAATGGAATTTTCGATCCCCTATCGGAATACACCCGGTAAATCTATGCTTCCAAATATAAAAAACAAGTGCTGAATGTCCTAAATTGAAAAAAAAAAAAATCTTAAAAAATTTTGTGTATTTTGAGAGCCAAAAAGACTAAAATCGGAAAATGTCGATTATCTCGAAAACGGTAAGAGATATCGCAAAAATAATGGATTTTTCGATCCCCTATCGGAATACACCCGGTAAATCTATGCAAATTTTGTGTATTTTGAGTGCCAAAAAGACTAAAATCGGAAAAGGTCGATTATCTCGAAAACGGTAAGAGATATCGCAAAAATAATGGAATTTTCGATCCCCTATCGGAATACACCCGGTAAATCTATGCTTCCAAATATAAAAAACAAGTGCTGAATGTCCTAAATTGAAAAAAAAAAAAATCTTAAAAAATTTTGTGTATTTTGAGAGCCAAAAAGACTAAAATCGGAAAATGTCGATTATCTCGAAAACGGTAAGAGATATCGCAAAAATAATGGATTTTTCGATCCCCTATCGGAATACACCCGGTAAATCTATGCAAATTTTGTGTATTTTGAGTGCCAAAAAGACTAAAATCGGAAAAGGTCGATTATCTCGAAAACGGTAAGAGATATCGCAAAAATAATGGAATTTTCGATCCCCTATCGGAATACACCCGGTAAATCTATGCTTCCAAATATAAAAAACAAGTGCTGAATGTCCTAAATTGAAAAAAAAAAAAATCTTAAAAAATTTTGTGTATTTTGAGAGCCAAAAAGACTAAAATCGGAAAATGTCGATTATCTCGAAAACGGTAAGAGATATCGCAAAAATAATGGATTTTTCGATCCCCTATCGGAATACACCCGGTAAATCTATGCAAATTTTGTGTATTTTGAGTGCCAAAAAGACTAAAATCGGAAAAGGTCGATTATCTCGAAAACGGTAAGAGATATCGCAAAAATAATGGAATTTTCGATCCCCTATCGGAATACACCCGGTAAATCTATGCTTCCAAATATAAAAAACAAGTGCTGAATGTCCTAAATTGAAAAAAAAAAAAATCTTAAAAAATTTTGTGTATTTTGAGAGCCAAAAAGACTAAAATCGGAAAATGTCGATTATCTCGAAAACGGTAAGAGATATCGCAAAAATAATGGATTTTTCGATCCCCTATCGGAATACACCCGGTAAATCTATGCAAATTTTGTGTATTTTGAGTGCCAAAAAGACTAAAATCGGAAAAGGTCGATTATCTCGAAAACGGTAAGAGATATCGCAAAAATAATGGAATTTTCGATCCCCTATCGGAATACACCCGGTAAATCTATGCTTCCAAATATAAAAAACAAGTGCTGAATGTCCTAAATTGAAAAAAAAAAAAATCTTAAAAAATTTTGTGTATTTTGAGAGCCAAAAAGACTAAAATCGGAAAATGTCGATTATCTCGAAAACGGTAAGAGATATCGCAAAAATAATGGATTTTTCGATCCCCTATCGGAATACACCCGGTAAATCTATGCAAATTTTGTGTATTTTGAGTGCCAAAAAGACTAAAATCGGAAAAGGTCGATTATCTCGAAAACGGTAAGAGATATCGCAAAAATAATGGAATTTTCGATCCCCTATCGGAATACACCCGGTAAATCTATGCTTCCAAATATAAAAAACAAGTGCTGAATGTCCTAAATTGAAAAAAAAAAAATCTTAAAAAATTTTGTGTATTTTGAGAGCCAAAAAGACTAAAATCGGAAAATGTCGATTATCTCGAAAACGGTAAGAGATATCGCAAAAATAATGGATTTTTCGATCCCCTATCGGAATACACCCGGTAAATCTATGCAAATTTTGTGTATTTTGAGTGCCAAAAAGACTAAAATCGGAAAAGGTCGATTATCTCGAAAACGGTAAGAGATATCGCAAAAATAATGGAATTTTCGATCCCCTATCGGAATACACCCGGTAAATCTATGCTTCCAAATATAAAAAACAAGTGCTGAATGTCCTAAATTGAAAAAAAAAAAAATCTTAAAAAATTTTGTGTATTTTGAGAGCCAAAAAGACTAAAATCGGAAAATGTCGATTATCTCGAAAACGGTAAGAGATATCGCAAAAATAATGGATTTTTCGATCCCCTATCGGAATACACCCGGTAAATCTATGCAAATTTTGTGTATTTTGAGTGCCAAAAAGACTAAAATCGGAAAAGGTCGATTATCTCGAAAACGGTAAGAGATATCGCAAAAATAATGGAATTTTCGATCCCCTATCGGAATACACCCGGTAAATCTATGCTTCCAAATATAAAAAACAAGTGCTGAATGTCCTAAATTGAAAAAAAAAAAAATCTTAAAAAATTTTGTGTATTTTGAGAGCCAAAAAGACTAAAATCGGAAAATGTCGATTATCTCGAAAACGGTAAGAGATATCGCAAAAATAATGGATTTTTCGATCCCCTATCGGAATACACCCGGTAAATCTATGCAAATTTTGTGTATTTTGAGTGCCAAAAAGACTAAAATCGGAAAAGGTCGATTATCTCGAAAACGGTAAGAGATATCGCAAAAATAATGGAATTTTCGATCCCCTATCGGAATACACCCGGTAAATCTATGCTTCCAAATATAAAAAACAAGTGCTGAATGTCCTAAATTGAAAAAAAAAAAAATCTTAAAAAATTTTGTGTATTTTGAGAGCCAAAAAGACTAAAATCGGAAAATGTCGATTATCTCGAAAACGGTAAGAGATATCGCAAAAATAATGGATTTTTCGATCCCCTATCGGAATACACCCGGTAAATCTATGCAAATTTTGTGTATTTTGAGTGCCAAAAAGACTAAAATCGGAAAAGGTCGATTATCTCGAAAACGGTAAGAGATATCGCAAAAATAATGGAATTTTCGATCCCCTATCGGAATACACCCGGTAAATCTATGCTTCCAAATATAAAAAACAAGTGCTGAATGTCCTAAATTGAAAAAAAAAAAAATCTTAAAAAATTTTGTGTATTTTGAGAGCCAAAAAGACTAAAATCGGAAAATGTCGATTATCTCGAAAACGGTAAGAGATATCGCAAAAATAATGGATTTTTCGATCCCCTATCGGAATACACCCGGTAAATCTATGCAAATTTTGTGTATTTTGAGTGCCAAAAAGACTAAAATCGGAAAAGGTCGATTATCTCGAAAACGGTAAGAGATATCGCAAAAATAATGGAATTTTCGATCCCCTATCGGAATACACCCGGTAAATCTATGCTTCCAAATATAAAAAACAAGTGCTGAATGTCCTAAATTGAAAAAAAAAAAAATCTTAAAAAATTTTGTGTATTTTGAGAGCCAAAAAGACTAAAATCGGAAAATGTCGATTATCTCGAAAACGGTAAGAGATATCGCAAAAATAATGGATTTTTCGATCCCCTATCGGAATACACCCGGTAAATCTATGCAAATTTTGTGTATTTTGAGTGCCAAAAAGACTAAAATCGGAAAAGGTCGATTATCTCGAAAACGGTAAGAGATATCGCAAAAATAATGGAATTTTCGATCCCCTATCGGAATACACCCGGTAAATCTATGCTTCCAAATATAAAAAACAAGTGCTGAATGTCCTAAATTGAAAAAAAAAAAATCTTAAAAAATTTTGTGTATTTTGAGAGCCAAAAAGACTAAAATCGGAAAATGTCGATTATCTCGAAAACGGTAAGAGATATCGCAAAAATAATGGATTTTTCGATCCCCTATCGGAATACACCCGGTAAATCTATGCAAATTTTGTGTATTTTGAGTGCCAAAAAGACTAAAATCGGAAAGGTCGATTATCTCGAAAACGGTAAGAGATATCGCAAAAATAATGGAATTTTCGATCCCCTATCGGAATACACCCGGTAAATCTATGCTTCCAAATATAAAAAACAAGTGCTGAATGTCCTAAATTGAAAAAAAAAAAAATCTTAAAAAATTTTGTGTATTTTGAGAGCCAAAAAGACTAAAATCGGAAAATGTCGATTATCTCGAAAACGGTAAGAGATATCGCAAAAATAATGGATTTTTCGATCCCCTATCGGAATACACCCGGTAAATCTATGCAAATTTTGTGTATTTTGAGTGCCAAAAAGACTAAAATCGGAAAAGGTCGATTATCTCGAAAACGGTAAGAGATATCGCAAAAATAATGGAATTTTCGATCCCCTATCGGAATACACCCGGTAAATCTATGCTTCCAAATATAAAAAACAAGTGCTGAATGTCCTAAATTGAAAAAAAAAAAAATCTTAAAAAATTTTGTGTATTTTGAGAGCCAAAAAGACTAAAATCGGAAAATGTCGATTATCTCGAAAACGGTAAGAGATATCGCAAAAATAATGGATTTTTCGATCCCCTATCGGAATACACCCGGTAAATCTATGCAAATTTTGTGTATTTTGAGTGCCAAAAAGACTAAAATCGGAAAAGGTCGATTATCTCGAAAACGGTAAGAGATATCGCAAAAATAATGGAATTTTCGATCCCCTATCGGAATACACCCGGTAAATCTATGCTTCCAAATATAAAAAACAAGTGCTGAATGTCCTAAATTGAAAAAAAAAAAAATCTTAAAAAATTTTGTGTATTTTGAGAGCCAAAAAGACTAAAATCGGAAAATGTCGATTATCTCGAAAACGGTAAGAGATATCGCAAAAATAATGGATTTTTCGATCCCCTATCGGAATACACCCGGTAAATCTATGCAAATTTTGTGTATTTTGAGTGCCAAAAAGACTAAAATCGGAAAAGGTCGATTATCTCGAAAACGGTAAGAGATATCGCAAAAATAATGGAATTTTCGATCCCCTATCGGAATACACCCGGTAAATCTATGCTTCCAAATATAAAAAACAAGTGCTGAATGTCCTAAATTGAAAAAAAAAAAAATCTTAAAAAATTTTGTGTATTTTGAGAGCCAAAAAGACTAAAATCGGAAAATGTCGATTATCTCGAAAACGGTAAGAGATATCGCAAAAATAATGGATTTTTCGATCCCCTATCGGAATACACCCGGTAAATCTATGCAAATTTTGTGTATTTTGAGTGCCAAAAAGACTAAAATCGGAAAAGGTCGATTATCTCGAAAACGGTAAGAGATATCGCAAAAATAATGGAATTTTCGATCCCCTATCGGAATACACCCGGTAAATCTATGCTTCCAAATATAAAAAACAAGTGCTGAATGTCCTAAATTGAAAAAAAAAAAATCTTAAAAATTTTGTGTATTTTGAGAGCCAAAAAGACTAAAATCGGAAAATGTCGATTATCTCGAAAACGGTAAGAGATATCGCAAAAATAATGGATTTTTCGATCCCCTATCGGAATACACCCGGTAAATCTATGCAAATTTTGTGTATTTTGAGTGCCAAAAAGACTAAAATCGGAAAAGGTCGATTATCTCGAAAACGGTAAGAGATATCGCAAAAATAATGGAATTTTCGATCCCCTATCGGAATACACCCGGTAAATCTATGCTTCCAAATATAAAAAACAAGTGCTGAATGTCCTAAATTGAAAAAAAAAAAAATCTTAAAAAATTTTGTGTATTTTGAGAGCCAAAAAGACTAAAATCGGAAAATGTCGATTATCTCGAAAACGGTAAGAGATATCGCAAAAATAATGGATTTTTCGATCCCCTATCGGAATACACCCGGTAAATCTATGCAAATTTTGTGTATTTTGAGTGCCAAAAAGACTAAAATCGGAAAAGGTCGATTATCTCGAAAACGGTAAGAGATATCGCAAAAATAATGGAATTTTCGATCCCCTATCGGAATACACCCGGTAAATCTATGCTTCCAAATATAAAAAACAAGTGCTGAATGTCCTAAATTGAAAATAAAAAAATCTTAAAAATTTTGTGTATTTTGAGAGCCAAAAAGACTAAAATCGGAAAATGTCGATTATCTCGAAAACGGTAAGAGATATCGCAAAAATAATGGAATTTTCGATCCCCTATCGGAATACACCCGGTAAATCTATGCTTCCAAATATAAAAAAACAAGTGCTGAATGTCCTAAATTGAAAAAAAAAAAATCTTAAAAATTTTGTGTATTTTGAGAGCCAAAAAGACTAAAATCGGAAAATGTCGATTATCTCGAAAACGGTAAGAGATATCGCAAAAATAATGGATTTTTCGATCCCCTATCGGAATACACCCGGTAAATCTATGCAAATTTTGTGTATTTTGAGTGCCAAAAAGACTAAAATCGGAAAAGGTCGATTATCTCGAAAACGGTAAGAGATATCGCAAAAATAATGGAATTTTCGATCCCCTATCGGAATACACCCGGTAAATCTATGCTTCCAAATATAAAAAACAAGTGCTGAATGTCCTAAATTGAAAAAAAAAAAATCTTAAAAATTTTGTGTATTTTGAGAGCCAAAAAGACTAAAATCGGAAAATGTCGATTATCTCGAAAACGGTAAGAGATATCGCAAAAATAATGGATTTTTCGATCCCCTATCGGAATACACCCGGTAAATCTATGCAAATTTTGTGTATTTTGAGTGCCAAAAAGACTAAAATCGGAAAAGGTCGATTATCTCGAAAACGGTAAGAGATATCGCAAAAATAATGGAATTTTCGATCCCCTATCGGAATACACCCGGTAAATCTATGCTTCCAAATATAAAAAACAAGTGCTGAATGTCCTAAATTGAAAAAAAAAAAAATCTTAAAAAATTTTGTTATTTTGAGAGCCAAAAAGACTAAAATCGGAAAATGTCGATTATCTCGAAAACGGTAAGAGATATCGCAAAAATAATGGATTTTTCGATCCCCTATCGGAATACACCCGGTAAATCTATGCAAATTTTGTGTATTTTGAGTGCCAAAAAGACTAAAATCGGAAAAGGTCGATTATCTCGAAAACGGTAAGAGATATCGCAAAAATAATGGAATTTTCGATCCCCTATCGGAATACACCCGGTAAATCTATGCTTCCAAATATAAAAAACAAGTGCTGAATGTCCTAAATTGAAAAAAAAAAAATCTTAAAAAATTTTGTGTATTTTGAGAGCCAAAAAGACTAAAATCGAAAAATGTCGATTATCTCGAAAACGGTAAGAGATATCGCAAAAATAATGGATTTTTCGATCCCCTATCGGAATACACCCGGT
>CAUEHO010000027.1:17500-98084 GCA_958510855.1 Rhagonycha lutea | reverse complement strand
TTTTTATATTTGGAAGCATAGATTTACCGGGTGTATTCCGATAGGGGATCGAAAAATCCATTATTTTTGCGATATCTCTTACCGTTTTCGAGATAATCGACATTTTCCGATTTTAGTCTTTTTGGCACTCAAAATACACAAAATTTGCATAGATTTACCGGGGTATTCCGATAGGGGATCGAAAAATTCATTATTTTTGCGATATCTCTTACCGTTTTCGAGATAATCGATATTTTCCGATTTTAGTCTTTTTGGCACTCAAAATATACAAAATTTTTTAAGATTTTTTTTTTTTTCAATTTAGGACATTCAGCACTTGTTTTTTATATTTGGAAGCATAGATTTACCGGGTGTATTCCGATAGGGGATCGAAAAATCCATTATTTTTGCGATATCTCTTACCGTTTTCGAGATAATCGACATTTTCCGATTTTAGTCTTTTTGGCACTCAAAATACACAAAATTTGCATAGATTTACCGGGGTATTCCGATAGGGGATCGAAAAATTCATTATTTTTGCGATATCTCTTACCGTTTTCGAGATAATCGACATTTTCCGATTTTAGTCTTTTTGGCACTCAAAATATACAACATTTTTTAAGATTTTTTTTTTTTTCAATTTAGGACATTCAGCACTTGTCTTTTATATTTGGAAGCATAGATTTACCGTGTGTATTCCGATAGGGGATCGAAAAATCCATTATTTTTGCGATATCTCTTACCGTTTTCGAGATAATCGACATTTTCCGATTTTAGTCTTTTTGGCACTCAAAATACACAAAATTTGCATAGATTTACCGGGGTTTTCCGATAGGGGATCGAAAAATTCATTATTTTTGCGATATCTCTTACCGTTTTCGAGATAATCGACATTTTCCGATTTTAGTCTTTTTGGCACTCAAAATATACAAAATTTTTTAAGATTTTTTTTTTTTTCAATTTAGGACATTCAGCACTTGTTTTTTATATTTGGAAGCATAGATTTACCGGGTGTATTCCGATAGGGGATCGAAAAATCCATTATTTTTGCGATATCTCTTACCGTTTTCGAGATAATCGACATTTTCCGATTTTAGTCTTTTTGGCACTCAAAATACACAAAATTTGCATAGATTTACCGGGGTATTCCGATAGGGGATCGAAAAATTCATTATTTTTGCGATATCTCTTACCGTTTTCGAGATAATCGACATTTTCCGATTTTAGTCTTTTTGGCACTCAAAATACACAAAATTTGCATAGATTTACCGGGGTATTCCGATAGGGGATCGAAAAATTCATTATTTTTGCGATATCTCTTACCGTTTTCGAGATAATCGACATTTTCCGATTTTAGTCTTTTTGGCACTCAAAATATACAAAATTTTTTAAGATTTTTTTTTTTTCAATTTAGGACATTCAGCACTTGTTTTTTATATTTGGAAGCATAGATTTACCGGGTGTATCCCGATAGGGGATCGAAAAATCCATTATTTTTGCGATATCTCTTACCGTTTTCGAGATAATCGACATTTTCCGATTTTAGTCTTTTTGGCACTCAAAATACACAAAATTTGCATAGATTTACCGGGGTATTCCGATAGGGGATCGAAAAATTCATTATTTTTGCGATATCTCTTACCGTTTTCGAGATAATCGACATTTTCCGATTTTAGTCTTTTTGGCACTCAAAATATACAAAATTTTTTAAGATTTTTTTTTTTTTCAATTTAGGACATTCAGCACTTGTTTTTTATATTTGGAAGCATAGATTTACCGGGTGTATTCCGATAGGGGATCGAAAAATCAATTATTTTTGCGATATCTCTTACCGTTTTCGAGATAATCGACATTTTCCGATTTTAGTCTTTTTGGCACTCAAAATACACAAAATTTGCATAGATTTACCGGGGTATTCCGATAGGGCATCGAAAAATTCATTATTTTTGCGATATCTCTTACCGTTTTCGAGATAATCGACATTTTCCGATTTTAGTCTTTTTGGCACTCAAAATATACAAAATTTTTTAAGATTTTTTTTTTTTTCAATTTAGGACATTCAGCACTTGTTTTTTATATTTGGAAGCATAGATTTACCGGGTGTATTCCGATAGGGGATCGAAAAATCCATTATTTTTGCGATATCTCTTACCGTTTTCGAGATAATCGACATTTTCCGATTTTAGTCTTTTTGGCACTCAAAATACACAAAATTTGCATAGATATACCGGGGTATTCCGATAGGGGATCGAAAAATTCATTATTTTTGCGATATCTCTTACCGTTTTCGAGATAATCGACATTTTCCGATTTTAGTCTTTTTGGCACTCAAAATATACAAAATTTTTTAAGATTTTTTTTTTTTTCAATTTAGGACATTCAGCACTTGTTTTTTATATTTGGAAGCATAGATTTACCGGGTGTATTCCGATAGGGGATCGAAAAATCCATTATTTTTGCGATATCTCTTACCGTTTTCGAGATAATCGACATTTTCCGATTTTAGTCTTTTTGGCACTCAAAATACACAAAATTTGCATAGATTTACCGGGGTATTCCGATAGGGGATCGAAAAATTCATTATTTTTGCGATATCTCTTACCGTTTTCGAGATAATCGACATTTTCCGATTTTAGTCTTTTTGGCACTCAAAATATACAAAATTTTTTAAGATTTTTTTTTTTTCAATTTAGGACATTCAGCACTTGTTTTTTATATTTGGAAGCATAGATTTACCGGGTGTATTCCGATAGGGGATCGAAAAATCCATTATTTTTGCGATATCTCTTACCGTTTTCGAGATAATCGACATTTTCCGATTTTAGTCTTTTTGGCACTCAAAATACACAAAATTTGCATAGATTTACCGGGGTATTCCGATAGGGGATCGAAAAATTCATTATTTTTGCGATATCTCTTACCGTTTTCGAGATAATCGACATTTTCCGATTTTAGTCTTTTTGGCACTCAAAATATACAAAATTTTTTAAGATTTTTTTTTTTTTCAATTTAGGACATTCAGCACTTGTTTTTTATATTTGGAAGCATAGATTTACCGGGTGTATTCCGATAGGGGATCGAAAAATCCATTATTTTTGCGATATCTCTTACCGTTTTCGAGATAATCGACATTTTCCGATTTTAGTCTTTTTGGCACTCAAAATACACAAAATTTGCATAGATTTACCGGGGTATTCCGATAGGGGATCGAAAAATTCATTATTTTTGCGATATCTCTTACCGTTTTCGAGATAATCGACATTTTCCGATTTTAGTCTTTTTGGCACTCAAAATATACAAAATTTTTTAAGATTTTTTTTTTTTTCAATTTAGGACATTCAGCACTTGTTTTTTATATTTGGAAGCATAGATTTACCGGGTGTATTCCGATAGGGGATCGAAAAATCCATTATTTTTGCGATATCTCTTACCGTTTTCGAGATAATCGACATTTTCCGATTTTAGTCTTTTTGGCACTCAAAATACACAAAATTTGCATAGATTTACCGGGGTATTCCGATAGGGGATCGAAAAATTCATTATTTTTGCGATATCTCTTACCGTTTTCGAGATAATCGACATTTTCCGATTTTAGTCTTTTTGGCACTCAAAATATACAAAATTTTTTAAGATTTTTTTTTTTTTCAATTTAGGACATTCAGCACTTGTTTTTTATATTTGGAAGCATAGATTTACCGGGTGTATTCCGATAGGGGATCGAAAAATCCATTATTTTTGCGATATCTCTTACCGTTTTCGAGATAATCGACATTTTCCGATTTTAGTCTTTTTGGCACTCAAAATACACAAAATTTGCATAGATTTACCGGGGTATTCCGATAGGGGATCGAAAAATTCATTATTTTTGCGATATCTCTTACCGTTTTCGAGATAATCGACATTTTCCGATTTTAGTCTTTTTGGCACTCAAAATATACAAAATTTTTTAAGATTTTTTTTTTTTTCAATTTAGGACATTCAGCACTTGTTTTTTATATTTGGAAGCATAGATTTACCGGGTGTATTCCGATAGGGGATCGAAAAATCCATTATTTTTGCGATATCTCTTACCGTTTTCGAGATAATCGACATTTTCCGATTTTAGTCTTTTTGGCACTCAAAATACACAAAATTTGCATAGATTTACCGGGGTATTCCGATAGGGGATCGAAAAATTCATTATTTTTGCGATATCTCTTACCGTTTTCGAGATAATCGACATTTTCCGATTTTAGTCTTTTTGGCACTCAAAATATACAAAATTTTTTAAGATTTTTTTTTTTTCAATTTAGGACATTCAGCACTTGTTTTTTATATTTGGAAGCATAGATTTACCGGGTGTATTCCGATAGGGGATCGAAAAATCCATTATTTTTGCGATATCTCTTACCGTTTTCGAGATAATCGACATTTTCCGATTTTAGTCTTTTTGGCACTCAAAATACACAAAATTTGCATAGATTTACCGGGGTATTCCGATAGGGGATCGAAAAATTCATTATTTTTGCGATATCTCTTACCGTTTTCGAGATAATCGACATTTTCCGATTTTAGTCTTTTTGGCACTCAAAATATACAAAATTTTTTAAGATTTTTTTTTTTTTCAATTTAGGACATTCAGCACTTGTTTTTTATATTTGGAAGCATAGATTTACCGGGTGTATTCCGATAGGGGATCGAAAAATCCATTATTTTTGCGATATCTCTTACCGTTTTCGAGATAATCGACATTTTCCGATTTTAGTCTTTTTGGCACTCAAAATACACAAAATTTGCATAGATTTACCGGGGTATTCCGATAGGGGATCGAAAAATTCATTATTTTTGCGATATCTCTTACCGTTTTCGAGATAATCGACATTTTCCGATTTTAGTCTTTTTGGCACTCAAAATATACAAAATTTTTTAAAATTTTTTTTTTTTTCAATTTAGGACATTCAGCACTTGTTTTTTATATTTGGAAGCATAGATTTACCGGGTGTATTCCGATAGGGGATCGAAAAATCCATTATTTTTGCGATATCTGTTACCGTTTTCGAGATAATCGACATTTTCCGATTTTAGTCTTTTTGGCACTCAAAATACACAAAATTTGCATAGATTTACCGGGGTATTCCGATAGGGGATCGAAAAATCCATTATTTTTGCGATATCTCTTACCGTTTTCGAGATAATCGACATTTTCCGATTTTAGTCTTTTTGGCACTCAAAATACACAAAATTTGCATAGATTTACCGGGGTATTCCGATAGGGGATCGAAAAATTCATTATTTTTGCGATATCTCTTACCGTTTTCGAGATAATCGACATTTTCCGATTTTAGTCTTTTTGGCACTCAAAATACACAAAATTTGCATAGATTTACCGGGGTATTCCGATAGGGGATCGAAAAATTCATTATTTTTGCGATATCTCTTACCGTTTTCGAGATAATCGACATTTTCCGATTTTAGTCTTTTTGGCACTCAAAATATACAAAATTTTTTAAGATTTTTTTTTTTTTCAATTTAGGACATTCAGCACTTGTTTTTTATATTTGGAAGCATAGATTTACCGGGTGTATTCCGATAGGGGATCGAAAAATCCATTATTTTTGCGATATCTCTTACCGTTTTCGAGATAATCGACATTTTCCGATTTTAGTCTTTTTGGCACTCAAAATACACAAAATTTGCATAGATTTACCGGGGTATTCCGATAGGGGATCGAAAAATTCATTATTTTTGCGATATCTCTTACCGTTTTCGAGATAATCGACATTTTCCGATTTTAGTCTTTTTGGCACTCAAAATATACAAAATTTTTTAAAATTTTTTTTTTTTTCAATTTAGGACATTCAGCACTTGTTTTTTATATTTGGAAGCATAGATTTACCGGGTTTATTCCGATAGGGGATCGAAAAATCCATTATTTTTGCGATATCTGTTACCGTTTTCGAGATAATCGACATTTTCCGATTTTAGTCTTTTTGGCACTCAAAATACACAAAATTTGCATAGATTTACCGGGGTATTCCGATAGGGGATCGAAAAATCCATTATTTTTGCGATATCTCTTACCGTTTTCGAGATAATCGACATTTTCCGATTTTAGTCTTTTTGGCACTCAAAATACACAAAATTTGCATAGATTTACCGGGGTATTCCGATAGGGGATCGAAAAATTCATTATTTTTGCGATATCTCTTACCGTTTTCGAGATAATCGACATTTTCCGATTTTAGTCTTTTTGGCACTCAAAATACACAAAATTTGCATAGATTTACCGGGGTATTCCGATAGGGGATCGAAAAATTCATTATTTTTGCGATATCTCTTACCGTTTTCGAGATAATCGACATTTTCCGATTTTAGTCTTTTTGGCACTCAAAATATACAAAATTTTTTAAGATTTTTTTTTTTTTCAATTTAGGACATTCAGCACTTGTTTTTTATATTTGGAAGCATAGATTTACCGGGTGTATTCCGATAGGGGATCGAAAAATCCATTATTTTTGCGATATCTCTTACCGTTTTCGAGATAATCGACATTTTCCGATTTTAGTCTTTTTGGCACTCAAAATACACAAAATTTGCATAGATTTACCGGGGTATTCCGATAGGGGATCGAAAAATTCATTATTTTTGCGATATCTCTTACCGTTTTCGAGATAATCGACATTTTCCGATTTTAGTGTTTTTGGCACTCAAAATATACAAAATTTTTTAAGATTTTTTTTTTTTTCAATTTAGGACATTCAGCACTTGTTTTTTATATTTGGAAGCATAGATTTACCGGGTGTATTCCGATAGGGGATCGAAAAATCCATTATTTTTGCGATATCTCTTACCGTTTTCGAGATAATCGACATTTTCCGATTTTAGTCTTTTTGGCACTCAAAATACACAAAATTTGCATAGATTTACCGGGGTATTCCGATAGGGGATCGAAAAATTCATTATTTTTGCGATATCTCTTACCGTTTTCGAGATAATCGACATTTTCCGATTTTAGTCTTTTTGGCACTCAAAATACACAAAATTTGCATAGATTTACCGGGGTATTCCGATAGGGGATCGAAAAATCCATTATTTTTGCGATATCTCTCACCGTTTTCGAGATAATCGACATTTTCCGATTTTAGTCTTTTTGGCACTCAAAATACACAAAATTTGCATAGATTTACCGGGGTATTCCGATAGGGGATCGAAAAATTCATTATTTTTGCGATATCTCTTACCGTTTTCGAGATAATCGACATTTTCCGATTTTAGTCTTTTTGGCACTCAAAATATACAAAATTTTTTAAGATTTTTTTTTTTTTTCAATTTAGGACATTCAGCACTTGTTTTTTTATATTTGGAAGCATAGATTTACCGGGTGTATTCCGATAGGGGATCGAAAAATCCATTATTTTTGCGATATCTCTTACCGTTTTCGAGATAATCGACATTTTCCGATTTTAGTCTTTTTGGCACTCAAAATACACAAAATTTGCATAGATTTACCGGGGTATTCCGATAGGGGATCGAAAAATTCATTATTTTTGCGATATCTCTTACCGTTTTCGAGATAATCGACATTTTCCGATTTTAGTCTTTTTGGCACTCAAAATATACAAAATTTTTTAAGATTTTTTTTTTTTTCAATTTAGGACATTCAGCACTTGTTTTTTATATTTGGAAGCATAGATTTACCGGGTGTATTCCGATAGGGGATCGAAAAATCCATTATTTTTGCGATATCTCTTACCGTTTTCGAGATAATCGACATTTTCCGATTTTAGTCTTTTTGGCACTCAAAATACACAAAATTTGCATAGATTTACCGGGGTATTCCGATAGGGGATCGAAAAATTCATTATTTTTGCGATATCTCTTATCGTTTTCGAGATAATCGACATTTTCCGATTTTAGTCTTTTTGGCACTCAAAATATACAAAATTTTTTAAGATTTTTTTTTTTTTCAATTTAGGACATTCAGCACTTGTTTTTTATATTTGGAAGCATAGATATACCGGGTGTATTCCGATAGGGGATCGAAAAATCCATTATTTTTGCGATATCTCTTACCGTTTTCGAGATAATCGACATTTTCCGATTTTAGTCTTTTTGGCACTCAAAATACACAAAATTTGCATAGATTTACCGGGGTATTCCGATAGGGGATCGAAAAATTCATTATTTTTGCGATATCTCTTACCGTTTTCGAGATAATCGACATTTTCCGATTTTAGTCTTTTTGGCACTCAAAATATACAAAATTTTTTAAGATTTTTTTTTTTTTCAATTTAGGACATTCAGCACTTGTCTTTTATATTTGGAAGCATAGATTTACCGTGTGTATTCCGATAGGGGATCGAAAAATCCATTATTTTTGCGATATCTCTTACCGTTTTCGAGATAATCGACATTTTCCGATTTTAGTCTTTTTGGCACTCAAAATACACAAAATTTGCATAGATTTACCGGGGTATTCCGATAGGGGATCGAAAAATTCATTATTTTTGCGATATCTCTTACCGTTTTCGAGATAATCGACATTTTCCGATTTTAGTCTTTTTGGCACTCAAAATATACAAAATTTTTTAAGATTTTTTTTTTTTTCAATTTAGGACATTCAGCACTTGTTTTTTATATTTGGAAGCATAGATTTACCGGGTGTATTCCGATAGGGGATCGAAAAATCCATTATTTTTGCGATATCTCTTACCGTTTTCGAGATAATCGACATTTTCCGATTTTAGTCTTTTTGGCACTCAAAATACACAAAATTTGCATAGATTTACCGGGGTATTCCGATAGGGGATCGAAAAATTCATTATTTTTGCGATATCTCTTACCGTTTTCGAGATAATCGACATTTTCCGATTTTAGTCTTTTTGGCACTCAAAATACACAAAATTTGCATAGATTTACCGGGGTATTCCGATAGGGGATCGAAAAATTCATTATTTTTGCGATATCTCTTACCGTTTTCGAGATAATCGACATTTTCCGATTTTAGTCTTTTTGGCACTCAAAATATACAAAATTTTTTAAGATTTTTTTTTTTTTCAATTTAGGACATTCAGCACTTGTTTTTTATATTTGGAAGCATAGATTTACCGGGTGTATTCCGATAGGGGATCGAAAAATCCATTATTTTTGCGATATCTCTCACCGTTTTCGAGATAATCGACATTTTCCGATTTTAGTCTTTTTGGCACTCAAAATACACAAAATTTGCATAGATTTACCGGGGTATTCCGATAGGGGATCGAAAAATTCATTATTTTTGCGATATCTCTTACCGTTTTCGAGATAATCGACATTTTCCGATTTTAGTCTTTTTGGCACTCAAAATATACAAAATTTTTTAAGATTTTTTTTTTTTTCAATTTAGGACATTCAGCACTTGTTTTTTTATATTTGGAAGCATAGATTTACCGGGTGTATTCCGATAGGGGATCGAAAAATCCATTATTTTTGCGATATCTCTTACCGTTTTCGAGATAATCGACATTTTCCGATTTTAGTCTTTTTGGCACTCAAAATACACAAAATTTGCATAGATTTACCGGGGTATTCCGATAGGGCATCGAAAAATTCATTATTTTTGCGATATCTCTTACCGTTTTCGAGATAATCGACATTTTCCGATTTTAGTCTTTTTGGCACTCAAAATATACAAAATTTTTTAAGATTTTTTTTTTTTTCAATTTAGGACATTCAGCACTTGTTTTTTATATTTGGAAGCATAGATTTACCGGGTGTATTCCGATAGGGGATCGAAAAATCCATTATTTTTGCGATATCTCTTACCGTTTTCGAGATAATCGACATTTTCCGATTTTAGTCTTTTTGGCACTCAAAATACACAAAATTTGCATAGATTTACCGGGGTATTCCGATAGGGGATCGAAAAATTCATTATTTTTGCGATATCTCTTATCGTTTTCGAGATAATCGACATTTTCCGATTTTAGTCTTTTTGGCACTCAAAATATACAAAATTTTTTAAGATTTTTTTTTTTTTCAATTTAGGACATTCAGCACTTGTTTTTTATATTTGGAAGCATAGATTTACCGGGTGTATTCCGATAGGGGATCGAAAAATCCATTATTTTTGCGATATCTCTTACCGTTTTCGAGATAATCGACATTTTCCGATTTTAGTCTTTTTGGCACTCAAAATACACAAAATTTGCATAGATTTACCGGGGTATTCCGATAGGGGATCGAAAAATTCATTATTTTTGCGATATCTCTTACCGTTTTCGAGATAATCGACATTTTCCGATTTTAGTCTTTTTGGCACTCAAAATATACAAAATTTTTTAAGATTTTTTTTTTTTCAATTTAGGACATTCAGCACTTGTCTTTTATATTTGGAAGCATAGATTTACCGGGTGTATTCCGATAGGGGATCGAAAAATCCATTATTTTTGCGATATCTCTTACCGTTTTCGAGATAATCGACATTTTCCGATTTTAGTCTTTTTGGCACTCAAAATACACAAAATTTGCATAGATTTACCGGGGTATTCCGATAGGGGATCGAAAAATTCATTATTTTTGCGATATCTCTTACCGTTTTCGAGATAATCGACATTTTCCGATTTTAGTCTTTTTGGCACTCAAAATATACAAAATTTTTTAAGATTTTTTTTTTTTTCAATTTAGGACATTCAGCACTTGTTTTTTATATTTGGAAGCATAGATTTACCGGGTGTATTCCGATAGGGGATCGAAAAATCCATTATTTTTGCGATATCTCTTACCGTTTTCGAGATAATCGACATTTTCCGATTTTAGTCTTTTTGGCACTCAAAATACACAAAATTTGCATAGATTTACCGGGGTATTCCGATAGGGGATCGAAAAATTCATTATTTTTGCGATATCTCTTACCGTTTTCGAGATAATCGACATTTTCCGATTTTAGTCTTTTTGGCACTCAAAATATACAAAATTTTTTAAGATTTTTTTTTTTTTCAATTTAGGACATTCAGCACTTGTTTTTTATATTTGGAAGCATAGATTTACCGGGTGTATTCCGATAGGGGATCGAAAAATCCATTATTTTTGCGATATCTCTTACCGTTTTCGAGATAATCGACATTTTCCGATTTTAGTCTTTTTGGCACTCAAAATACACAAAATTTGCATAGATTTACCGGGGTATTCCGATAGGGGATCGAAAAATTCATTATTTTTGCGATATCTCTTACCGTTTTCGAGATAATCGACATTTTCCGATTTTAGTCTTTTTGGCACTCAAAATATACAAAATTTTTTAAGATTTTTTTTTTTTCAATTTAGGACATTCAGCACTTGTTTTTTATATTTGGAAGCATAGATTTACCGGGTGTATTCCGATAGGGGATCGAAAAATCCATTATTTTTGCGATATCTCTTACCGTTTTCGAGATAATCGACATTTTCCGATTTTAGTCTTTTTGGCACTCAAAATACACAAAATTTGCATAGATTTACCGGGGTATTCCGATAGGGGATTGAAAAATTCATTATTTTTGCGATATCTCTTACCGTTTTCGAGATAATCGACATTTTCCGATTTTAGTCTTTTTGGCACTCAAAATATACAAAATTTTTTAAGATTTTTTTTTTTTTCAATTTAGGACATTCAGCACTTGTTTTTTATATTTGGAAGCATAGATTTACCGGGTGTATTCCGATAGGGGATCGAAAAATCCATTATTTTTGCGATATCTCTTACCGTTTTCGAGATAATCGACATTTTCCGATTTTAGTCTTTTTGGCACTCAAAATACACAAAATTTGCATAGATTTACCGGGGTATTCCGATAGGGGATCGAAAAATTCATTATTTTTGCGATATCTCTTACCGTTTTCGAGATAATCGACATTTTCCGATTTTAGTCTTTTTGGCACTCAAAATATACAAAATTTTTTAAGATTTTTTTTTTTTTCAATTTAGGACATTCAGCACTTGTTTTTTATATTTGGAAGCATAGATTTACCGGGTGTATTCCGATAGGGGATCGAAAAATCCATTATTTTTGCGATATCTCTTACCGTTTTCGAGATAATCGACATTTTCCGATTTTAGTCTTTTTGGCACTCAAAATACACAAAATTTGCATAGATTTACCGGGGTATTCCGATAGGGGATCGAAAAATTCATTATTTTTGCGATATCTCTTACCGTTTTCGAGATAATCGACATTTTCCGATTTTAGTCTTTTTGGCACTCAAAATATACAAAATTTTTTAAGATTTTTTTTTTTTTCAATTTAGGACATTCAGCACTTGTTTTTTATATTTGGAAGCATAGATTTACCGGGTGTATTCCGATAGGGGATCGAAAAATCCATTATTTTTGCGATATCTCTTACCGTTTTCGAGATAATCGACATTTTCCGATTTTAGTCTTTTTGGCACTCAAAATACACAAAATTTGCATAGATTTACCGGGGTATTCCGATAGGGGATCGAAAAATTCATTATTTTTGCGATATCTCTTACCGTTTTCGAGATAATCGACATTTTCCGATTTTAGTCTTTTTGGCACTCAAAATATACAAAATTTTTTAAGATTTTTTTTTTTTTCAATTTAGGACATTCAGCACTTGTTTTTTATATTTGGAAGCATAGATTTACCGGGTGTATTCCGATAGGGGATCGAAAAATCCATTATTTTTGCGATATCTCTTACCGTTTTCGAGATAATCGACATTTTCCGATTTTAGTCTTTTTGGCACTCAAAATACACAAAATTTGCATAGATTTACCGGGGTATTCCGATAGGGGATCGAAAAATTCATTATTTTTGCGATATCTCTTACCGTTTTCGAGATAATCGACATTTTCCGATTTTAGTCTTTTTGGCACTCAAAATATACAAAATTTTTTAAGATTTTTTTTTTTTTCAATTTAGGACATTCAGCACTTGTTTTTTATATTTGGAAGCATAGATTTACCGGGTGTATTCCGATAGGGGATCGAAAAATCCATTATTTTTGCGATATCTCTTACCGTTTTCGAGATAATCGACATTTTCCGATTTTAGTCTTTTTGGCACTCAAAATACACAAAATTTGCATAGATTTACCGGGGTATTCCGATAGGGGATCGAAAAATTCATTATTTTTGCGATATCTCTTACCGTTTTCGAGATAATCGACATTTTCCGATTTTAGTCTTTTTGGCACTCAAAATACACAAAATTTGCATAGATTTACCGGGGTATTCCGATAGGGGATCGAAAAATTCATTATTTTTGCGATATCTCTTACCGTTTTCGAGATAATCGACATTTTCCGATTTTAGTCTTTTTGGCACTCAAAATATACAAAATTTTTTAAAATTTTTTTTTTTTTTCAATTTAGGACATTCAGCACTTGTTTTTTATATTTGGAAGCATAGATTTACCGGGTGTATTCCGATAGGGGATCGAAAAATCCATTATTTTTGCGATATCTGTTACCGTTTTCGAGATAATCGACATTTTCCGATTTTAGTCTTTTTGGCACTCAAAATACACAAAATTTGCATAGATTTACCGGGGTATTCCGATAGGGGATCGAAAAATCCATTATTTTTGCGATATCTCTTACCGTTTTCGAGATAATCGACATTTTCCGATTTTAGTCTTTTTGGCACTCAAAATACACAAAATTTGCATAGATTTACCGGGGTATTCCGATAGGGGATCGAAAAATTCATTATTTTTGCGATATCTCTTACCGTTTTCGAGATAATCGACATTTTCCGATTTTAGTCTTTTTGGCACTCAAAATATACAAAATTTTTTAAGATTTTTTTTTTTTTCAATTTAGGACATTCAGCACTTGTTTTTTATATTTGGAAGCATAGATTTACCGGGTGTATTCCGATAGGGGATCGAAAAATCCATTATTTTTGCGATATCTCTTACCGTTTTCGAGATAATCGACATTTTCCGATTTTAGTCTTTTTGGCACTCAAAATACACAAAATTTGCATAGATTTACCGGGGTATTCCGATAGGGGATCGAAAAATTCATTATTTTTGCGATATCTCTTACCGTTTTCGAGATAATCGACATTTTCCGATTTTAGTCTTTTTGGCACTCAAAATATACGAAATTTTTTAAGATTTTTTTTTTTTTCAATTTAGGACATTCAGCACTTGTTTTTTATATTTGGAAGCATAGATTTACCGGGTGTATTCCGATAGGGGATCGAAAAATCCATTATTTTTGCGATATCTCTTACCGTTTTCGAGATAATCGACATTTTCCGATTTTAGTCTTTTTGGCACTCAAAATACACAAAATTTGCATAGATTTACCGGGGTATTCCGATAGGGGATCGAAAAATTCATTATTTTTGCGATATCTCTTACCGTTTTCGAGATAATCGACATTTTCCGATTTTAGTCTTTTTGGCACTCAAAATATACAAAATTTTTTAAGATTTTTTTTTTTTTCAATTTAGGACATTCAGCACTTGTTTTTTATATTTGGAAGCATAGATTTACCGGGTGTATTCCGATAGGGGATCGAAAAATCCATTATTTTTGCGATATCTCTTACCGTTTTCGAGATAATCGACATTTTCCGATTTTAGTCTTTTTGGCACTCAAAATACACAAAATTTGCATAGATTTACCGGGGTATTCCGATAGGGGATCGAAAAATTCATTATTTTTGCGATATCTCTTACCGTTTTCGAGATAATCGACATTTTCCGATTTTAGTCTTTTTGGCACTCAAAATATACAAAATTTTTTAAGATTTTTTTTTTTTCAATTTAGGACATTCAGCAGTTGTTTTTTATATTTGGAAGCATAGATTTACCGGGTGTATTCCGATAGGGGATCGAAAAATCCATTATTTTTGCGATATCTCTTACCGTTTTCGAGATAATCGACATTTTCCGATTTTAGTCTTTTTGGCACTCAAAATACACAAAATTTGCATAGATTTACCGGGGTATTCCGATAGGGGACCGAAAAATTCATTATTTTTGCGATATCTCTTACCGTTTTCGAGATAATCGACATTTTCCGATTTTAGTCTTTTTGGCACTCAAAATATACAAAATTTTTTAAGATTTTTTTTTTTTTCAATTTAGGACATTCAGCACTTGTTTTTTATATTTGGAAGCATAGATTTACCGGGTGTATTCCGATAGGGGATCGAAAAATCCATTATTTTTGCGATATCTCTTACCGTTTTCGAGATAATCGACATTTTCCGATTTTAGTCTTTTTGGCACTCAAAATACACAAAATTTGCATAGATTTACCGGGGTATTCCGATAGGGGATCGAAAAATTCATTATTTTTGCGATATCTCTTACCGTTTTCGAGATAATCGACATTTTCCGATTTTAGTCTTTTTGGCACTCAAAATATACAAAATTTTTTAAAATTTTTTTTTTTTTCAATTTAGGACATTCAGCACTTGTTTTTTATATTTGGAAGCATAGATTTACCGGGTGTATTCCGATAGGGGATCGAAAAATCCATTATTTTTGCGATATCTCTTACCGTTTTCGAGATAATCGACATTTTCCGATTTTAGTCTTTTTGGCACTCAAAATACACAAAATTTGCATAGATTTACCGGGGTATTCCGATAGGGGATCGAAAAATTCATTATTTTTGCGATATCTCTTACCGTTTTCGAGATAATCGACATTTTCCGATTTTAGTCTTTTTGGCACTCAAAATATACAAAATTTTTTAAAATTTTTTTTTTTTTCAATTTAGGACATTCAGCACTTGTTTTTTATATTTGGAAGCATAGATTTACCGGGTGTATTCCGATAGGGGATCGAAAAATCCATTATTTTTGCGATATCTGTTACCGTTTTCGAGATAATCGACATTTTCCGATTTTAGTCTTTTTGGCACTCAAAATACACAAAATTTGCATAGATTTACCGGGGTATTCCGATAGGGGATCGAAAAATCCATTATTTTTGCGATATCTCTTACCGTTTTCGAGATAATCGACATTTTCCGATTTTAGTCTTTTTGGCACTCAAAATACACAAAATTTGCATAGATTTACCGGGGTATTCCGATAGGGGATCGAAAAATTCATTATTTTTGCGATATCTCTTACCGTTTTCGAGATAATCGACATTTTCCGATTTTAGTCTTTTTGGCACTCAAAATACACAAAATTTGCATAGATTTACCGGGGTATTCCGATAGGGGATCGAAAAATTCATTATTTTTGCGATATCTCTTACCGTTTTCGAGATAATCGACATTTTCCGATTTTAGTCTTTTTGGCACTCAAAATATACAAAATTTTTTAAGATTTTTTTTTTTTTCAATTTAGGACATTCAGCACTTGTTTTTTATATTTGGAAGCATAGATTTACCGGGTGTATTCCGATAGGGGATCGAAAAATCCATTATTTTTGCGATATCTCTTACCGTTTTCGAGATAATCGACATTTTCCGATTTTAGTCTTTTTGGCACTCAAAATACACAAAATTTGCATAGATTTACCGGGGTATTCCGATAGGGGATCGAAAAATTCATTATTTTTGCGATATCTCTTACCGTTTTCGAGATAATCGACATTTTCCGATTTTAGTCTTTTTGGCACTCAAAATACACAAAATTTGCATAGATTTACCGGGGTATTCCGATAGGGGATCGAAAAATTCATTATTTTTGCGATATCTCTTACCGTTTTCGAGATAATCGACATTTTCCGATTTTAGTCTTTTTGGCACTCAAAATATACAAAATTTTTTAAGATTTTTTTTTTTTTCAATTTAGGACATTCAGCACTTGTTTTTTATATTTGGAAGCATAGATTTACCGGGTGTATTCCGATAGGGGATCGAAAAATCCATTATTTTTGCGATATCTCTTACCGTTTTCGAGATAATCGACATTTTCCGATTTTAGTCTTTTTGGCACTCAAAATACACAAAATTTGCATAGATTTACCGGGGTATTCCGATAGGGGATCGAAAAATTCATTATTTTTGCGATATCTCTTACCGTTTTCGAGATAATCGACATTTTCCGATTTTAGTCTTTTTGGCACTCAAAATATACAAAATTTTTTAAGATTTTTTTTTTTTTCAATTTAGGACATTCAGCACTTGTTTTTTATATTTGGAAGCATAGATTTACCGGGTGTATTCCGATAGGGGATCGAAAAATCCATTATTTTTGCGATATCTCTTACCGTTTTCGAGATAATCGACATTTTCCGATTTTAGTCTTTTTGGCACTCAAAATACACAAAATTTGCATAGATTTACCGGGGTATTCCGATAGGGCATCGAAAAATTCATTATTTTTGCGATATCTCTTACCGTTTTCGAGATAATCGACATTTTCCGATTTTAGTCTTTTTGGCACTCAAAATATACAAAATTTTTTAAGATTTTTTTTTTTTTCAATTTAGGACATTCAGCACTTGTTTTTTATATTTGGAAGCATAGATTTACCGGGTGTATTCCGATAGGGGATCGAAAAATCCATTATTTTTGCGATATCTCTTACCGTTTTCGAGATAATCGACATTTTCCGATTTTAGTCTTTTTGGCACTCAAAATACACAAAATTTGCATAGATTTACCGGGGTATTCCGATAGGGGATCGAAAAATTCATTATTTTTGCGATATCTCTTACCGTTTTCGAGATAATCGACATTTTCCGATTTTAGTCTTTTTGGCACTCAAAATATACAAAATTTTTTAAGATTTTTTTTTTTTTCAATTTAGGACATTCAGCACTTGTTTTTTATATTTGGAAGCATAGATTTACCGGGTGTATTCCGATAGGGGATCGAAAAATCCATTATTTTTGCGATATCTCTTACCGTTTTCGAGATAATCGACATTTTCCGATTTTAGTCTTTTTGGCACTCAAAATACACAAAATTTGCATAGATTTACCGGGGTATTCCGATAGGGGATCGAAAAATTCATTATTTTTGCGATATCTCTTACCGTTTTCGAGATAATCGACATTTTCCGATTTTAGTCTTTTTGGCACTCAAAATACACAAAATTTGCATAGATTTACCGGGGTATTCCGATAGGGGATCGAAAAATTCATTATTTTTGCGATATCTCTTACCGTTTTCGAGATAATCGACATTTTCCGATTTTAGTCTTTTTGGCACTCAAAATACACAAAATTTGCATAGATTTACCGGGGTATTCCGATAGGGGATCGAAAAATCCATTATTTTTGCGATATCTCTCACCGTTTTCGAGATAATCGACATTTTCCGATTTTAGTCTTTTTGGCACTCAAAATACACAAAATTTGCATAGATTTACCGGGGTATTCCGATAGGGGATCGAAAAATTCATTATTTTTGCGATATCTCTTACCGTTTTCGAGATAATCGACATTTTCCGATTTTAGTCTTTTTGGCACTCAAAATATACAAAATTTTTTAAGATTTTTTTTTTTTTTCAATTTAGGACATTCAGCACTTGTTTTTTTATATTTGGAAGCATAGATTTACCGGGTGTATTCCGATAGGGGATCGAAAAATCCATTATTTTTGCGATATCTCTTACCGTTTTCGAGATAATCGACATTTTCCGATTTTAGTCTTTTTGGCACTCAAAATACACAAAATTTGCATAGATTTACCGGGGTATTCCGATAGGGGATCGAAAAATTCATTATTTTTGCGATATCTCTTACCGTTTTCGAGATAATCGACATTTTCCGATTTTAGTCTTTTTGGCACTCAAAATATACAAAATTTTTTAAGATTTTTTTTTTTTTCAATTTAGGACATTCAGCACTTGTTTTTTATATTTGGAAGCATAGATTTACCGGGTGTATTCCGATAGGGGATCGAAAAATCCATTATTTTTGCGATATCTCTTACCGTTTTCGAGATAATCGACATTTTCCGATTTTAGTCTTTTTGGCACTCAAAATACACAAAATTTGCATAGATTTACCGGGGTATTCCGATAGGGGATCGAAAAATTCATTATTTTTGCGATATCTCTTATCGTTTTCGAGATAATCGACATTTTCCGATTTTAGTCTTTTTGGCACTCAAAATATACAAAATTTTTTAAGATTTTTTTTTTTTTCAATTTAGGACATTCAGCACTTGTTTTTTATATTTGGAAGCATAGATTTACCGGGTGTATTCCGATAGGGGATCGAAAAATCCATTATTTTTGCGATATCTCTTACCGTTTTCGAGATAATCGACATTTTCCGATTTTAGTCTTTTTGGCACTCAAAATACACAAAATTTGCATAGATTTACCGGGGTATTCCGATAGGGGATCGAAAAATTCATTATTTTTGCGATATCTCTTACCGTTTTCGAGATAATCGACATTTTCCGATTTTAGTCTTTTTGGCACTCAAAATATACAAAATTTTTTAAGATTTTTTTTTTTTTCAATTTAGGACATTCAGCACTTGTCTTTTATATTTGGAAGCATAGATTTACCGTGTGTATTCCGATAGGGGATCGAAAAATCCATTATTTTTGCGATATCTCTTACCGTTTTCGAGATAATCGACATTTTCCGATTTTAGTCTTTTTGGCACTCAAAATACACAAAATTTGCATAGATTTACCGGGGTATTCCGATAGGGGATCGAAAAATTCATTATTTTTGCGATATCTCTTACCGTTTTCGAGATAATCGACATTTTCCGATTTTAGTCTTTTTGGCACTCAAAATATACAAAATTTTTTAAGATTTTTTTTTTTTTCAATTTAGGACATTCAGCACTTGTTTTTTATATTTGGAAGCATAGATTTACCGGGTGTATTCCGATAGGGGATCGAAAAATCCATTATTTTTGCGATATCTCTTACCGTTTTCGAGATAATCGACATTTTCCGATTTTAGTCTTTTTGGCACTCAAAATACACAAAATTTGCATAGATTTACCGGGGTATTCCGATAGGGGATCGAAAAATTCATTATTTTTGCGATATCTCTTACCGTTTTCGAGATAATCGACATTTTCCGATTTTAGTCTTTTTGGCACTCAAAATACACAAAATTTGCATAGATTTACCGGGGTATTCCGATAGGGGATCGAAAAATTCATTATTTTTGCGATATCTCTTACCGTTTTCGAGATAATCGACATTTTCCGATTTTAGTCTTTTTGGCACTCAAAATATACAAAATTTTTTAAGATTTTTTTTTTTTTCAATTTAGGACATTCAGCACTTGTTTTTTATATTTGGAAGCATAGATTTACCGGGTGTATTCCGATAGGGGATCGAAAAATCCATTATTTTTGCGATATCTCTTACCGTTTTCGAGATAATCGACATTTTCCGATTTTAGTCTTTTTGGCACTCAAAATACACAAAATTTGCATAGATTTACCGGGGTATTCCGATAGGGGATCGAAAAATTCATTATTTTTGCGATATCTCTTACCGTTTTCGAGATAATCGACATTTTCCGATTTTAGTCTTTTTGGCACTCAAAATATACAAAATTTTTTAAGATTTTTTTTTTTTTCAATTTAGGACATTCAGCACTTGTTTTTTATATTTGGAAGCATAGATTTACCGGGTGTATTCCGATAGGGGATCGAAAAATCCATTATTTTTGCGATATCTCTTACCGTTTTCGAGATAATCGACATTTTCCGATTTTAGTCTTTTTGGCACTCAAAATACACAAAATTTGCATAGATTTACCGGGGTATTCCGATAGGGCATCGAAAAATTCATTATTTTTGCGATATCTCTTACCGTTTTCGAGATAATCGACATTTTCCGATTTTAGTCTTTTTGGCACTCAAAATATACAAAATTTTTTAAGATTTTTTTTTTTTTCAATTTAGGACATTCAGCACTTGTTTTTTATATTTGGAAGCATAGATTTACCGGGTGTATTCCGATAGGGGATCGAAAAATCCATTATTTTTGCGATATCTCTTACCGTTTTCGAGATAATCGACATTTTCCGATTTTAGTCTTTTTGGCACTCAAAATACACAAAATTTGCATAGATATACCGGGGTATTCCGATAGGGGATCGAAAAATTCATTATTTTTGCGATATCTCTTACCGTTTTCGAGATAATCGACATTTTCCGATTTTAGTCTTTTTGGCACTCAAAATATACAAAATTTTTTAAGATTTTTTTTTTTTTCAATTTAGGACATTCAGCACTTGTTTTTTATATTTGGAAGCATAGATTTACCGGGTGTATTCCGATAGGGGATCGAAAAATCCATTATTTTTGCGATATCTCTTACCGTTTTCGAGATAATCGACATTTTCCGATTTTAGTCTTTTTGGCACTCAAAATACACAAAATTTGCATAGATTTACCGGGGTATTCCGATAGGGGATCGAAAAATTCATTATTTTTGCGATATCTCTTACCGTTTTCGAGATAATCGACATTTTCCGATTTTAGTCTTTTTGGCACTCAAAATATACAAAATTTTTTAAGATTTTTTTTTTTTTCAATTTAGGACATTCAGCACTTGTTTTTTTATATTTGGAAGCATAGATTTACCGGGTGTATTCCGATAGGGGATCGAAAAATCCATTATTTTTGCGATATCTCTTACCGTTTTCGAGATAATCGACATTTTCCGATTTTAGTCTTTTTGGCACTCAAAATACACAAAATTTGCATAGATTTACCGGGGTATTCCGATAGGGGATCGAAAAATTCATTATTTTTGCGATATCTCTTACCGTTTTCGAGATAATCGACATTTTCCGATTTTAGTCTTTTTGGCACTCAAAATATACAAAATTTTTTAAGATTTTTTTTTTTTTCAATTTAGGACATTCAGCACTTGTTTTTTATATTTGGAAGCATAGATTTACCGGGTGTATTCCGATAGGGGATCGAAAAATCCATTATTTTTGCGATATCTCTTACCGTTTTCGAGATAATCGACATTTTCCGATTTTAGTCTTTTTGGCACTCAAAATACACAAAATTTGCATAGATTTACCGGGGTATTCCGATAGGGGATCGAAAAATTCATTATTTTTGCGATATCTCTTATCGTTTTCGAGATAATCGACATTTTCCGATTTTAGTCTTTTTGGCACTCAAAATATACAAAATTTTTTAAGATTTTTTTTTTTTTCAATTTAGGACATTCAGCACTTGTTTTTTATATTTGGAAGCATAGATTTACCGGGTGTATTCCGATAGGGGATCGAAAAATCCATTATTTTTGCGATATCTCTTACCGTTTTCGAGATAATCGACATTTTCCGATTTTAGTCTTTTTGGCACTCAAAATACACAAAATTTGCATAGATTTACCGGGGTATTCCGATAGGGGATCGAAAAATTCATTATTTTTGCGATATCTCTTACCGTTTTCGAGATAATCGACATTTTCCGATTTTAGTCTTTTTGGCACTCAAAATATACAAAATTTTTTAAGATTTTTTTTTTTTTCAATTTAGGACATTCAGCACTTGTCTTTTATATTTGGAAGCATAGATTTACCGTGTGTATTCCGATAGGGGATCGAAAAATCCATTATTTTTGCGATATCTCTTACCGTTTTCGAGATAATCGACATTTTCCGATTTTAGTCTTTTTGGCACTCAAAATACACAAAATTTGCATAGATTTACCGGGGTATTCCGATAGGGGATCGAAAAATTCATTATTTTTGCGATATCTCTTACCGTTTTCGAGATAATCGACATTTTCCGATTTTAGTCTTTTTGGCACTCAAAATATACAAAATTTTTTAAGATTTTTTTTTTTTTCAATTTAGGACATTCAGCACTTGTTTTTTATATTTGGAAGCATAGATTTACCGGGTGTATTCCGATAGGGGATCGAAAAATCCATTATTTTTGCGATATCTCTTACCGTTTTCGAGATAATCGACATTTTCCGATTTTAGTCTTTTTGGCACTCAAAATACACAAAATTTGCATAGATTTACCGGGGTATTCCGATAGGGGATCGAAAAATTCATTATTTTTGCGATATCTCTTACCGTTTTCGAGATAATCGACATTTTCCGATTTTAGTCTTTTTGGCACTCAAAATACACAAAATTTGCATAGATTTACCGGGGTATTCCGATAGGGGATCGAAAAATTCATTATTTTTGCGATATCTCTTACCGTTTTCGAGATAATCGACATTTTCCGATTTTAGTCTTTTTGGCACTCAAAATATACAAAATTTTTTAAGATTTTTTTTTTTTTCAATTTAGGACATTCAGCACTTGTTTTTTATATTTGGAAGCATAGATTTACCGGGTGTATTCCGATAGGGGATCGAAAAATCCATTATTTTTGCGATATCTCTTACCGTTTTCGAGATAATCGACATTTTCCGATTTTAGTCTTTTTGGCACTCAAAATACACAAAATTTGCATAGATTTACCGGGGTATTCCGATAGGGGATCGAAAAATTCATTATTTTTGCGATATCTCTTACCGTTTTCGAGATAATCGACATTTTCCGATTTTAGTCTTTTTGGCACTCAAAATATACAAAATTTTTTAAGATTTTTTTTTTTTTCAATTTAGGACATTCAGCACTTGTTTTTTATATTTGGAAGCATAGATTTACCGGGTGTATTCCGATAGGGGATCGAAAAATCCATTATTTTTGCGATATCTCTTACCGTTTTCGAGATAATCGACATTTTCCGATTTTAGTCTTTTTGGCACTCAAAATACACAAAATTTGCATAGATTTACCGGGGTATTCCGATAGGGCATCGAAAAATTCATTATTTTTGCGATATCTCTTACCGTTTTCGAGATAATCGACATTTTCCGATTTTAGTCTTTTTGGCACTCAAAATATACAAAATTTTTTAAGATTTTTTTTTTTTTCAATTTAGGACATTCAGCACTTGTTTTTTATATTTGGAAGCATAGATTTACCGGGTGTATTCCGATAGGGGATCGAAAAATCCATTATTTTTGCGATATCTCTTACCGTTTTCGAGATAATCGACATTTTCCGATTTTAGTCTTTTTGGCACTCAAAATACACAAAATTTGCATAGATATACCGGGGTATTCCGATAGGGGATCGAAAAATTCATTATTTTTGCGATATCTCTTACCGTTTTCGAGATAATCGACATTTTCCGATTTTAGTCTTTTTGGCACTCAAAATATACAAAATTTTTTAAGATTTTTTTTTTTTCAATTTAGGACATTCAGCACTTGTTTTTTATATTTGGAAGCATAGATTTACCGGGTGTATTCCGATAGGGGATCGAAAAATCCATTATTTTTGCGATATCTCTTACCGTTTTCGAGATAATCGACATTTTCCGATTTTAGTCTTTTTGGCACTCAAAATACACAAAATTTGCATAGATTTACCGGGGTATTCCGATAGGGGATCGAAAAATTCATTATTTTTGCGATATCTCTTACCGTTTTCGAGATAATCGACATTTTCCGATTTTAGTCTTTTTGGCACTCAAAATATACAAAATTTTTTAAGATTTTTTTTTTTTCAATTTAGGACATTCAGCACTTGTTTTTTATATTTGGAAGCATAGATTTACCGGGTGTATTCCGATAGGGGATCGAAAAATCCATTATTTTTGCGATATCTCTTACCGTTTTCGAGATAATCGACATTTTCCGATTTTAGTCTTTTTGGCACTCAAAATACACAAAATTTGCATAGATTTACCGGGGTATTCCGATAGGGGATCGAAAAATTCATTATTTTTGCGATATCTCTTACCGTTTTCGAGATAATCGACATTTTCCGATTTTAGTCTTTTTGGCACTCAAAATATACAAAATTTTTTAAGATTTTTTTTTTTTTCAATTTAGGACATTCAGCACTTGTTTTTTATATTTGGAAGCATAGATTTACCGGGTGTATTCCGATAGGGGATCGAAAAATCCATTATTTTTGCGATATCTCTTACCGTTTTCGAGATAATCGACATTTTCCGATTTTAGTCTTTTTGGCACTCAAAATACACAAAATTTGCATAGATTTACCGGGGTATTCCGATAGGGGATCGAAAAATTCATTATTTTTGCGATATCTCTTACCGTTTTCGAGATAATCGACATTTTCCGATTTTAGTCTTTTTGGCACTCAAAATATACAAAATTTTTTAAGATTTTTTTTTTTTTCAATTTAGGACATTCAGCACTTGTTTTTTATATTTGGAAGCATAGATTTACCGGGTGTATTCCGATAGGGGATCGAAAAATCCATTATTTTTGCGATATCTCTTACCGTTTTCGAGATAATCGACATTTTCCGATTTTAGTCTTTTTGGCACTCAAAATACACAAAATTTGCATAGATTTACCGGGGTATTCCGATAGGGGATCGAAAAATTCATTATTTTTGCGATATCTCTTACCGTTTTCGAGATAATCGACATTTTCCGATTTTAGTCTTTTTGGCACTCAAAATATACAAAATTTTTTAAGATTTTTTTTTTTTTTCAATTTAGGACATTCAGCACTTGTTTTTTATATTTGGAAGCATAGATTTACCGGGTGTATTCCGATAGGGGATCGAAAAATCCATTATTTTTGCGATATCTCTTACCGTTTTCGAGATAATCGACATTTTCCGATTTTAGTCTTTTTGGCACTCAAAATACACAAAATTTGCATAGATTTACCGGGGTATTCCGATAGGGGATCGAAAAATTCATTATTTTTGCGATATCTCTTACCGTTTTCGAGATAATCGACATTTTCCGATTTTAGTCTTTTTGGCACTCAAAATATACAAAATTTTTTAAGATTTTTTTTTTTTTCAATTTAGGACATTCAGCACTTGTTTTTTATATTTGGAAGCATAGATTTACCGGGTGTATTCCGATAGGGGATCGAAAAATCCATTATTTTTGCGATATCTCTTACCGTTTTCGAGATAATCGACATTTTCCGATTTTAGTCTTTTTGGCACTCAAAATACACAAAATTTGCATAGATTTACCGGGGTATTCCGATAGGGGAACGAAAAATTCATTATTTTTGCGATATCTCTTACCGTTTTCGAGATAATCGACATTTTCCGATTTTAGTCTTTTTGGCACTCAAAATATACAAAATTTTTTAAGATTTTTTTTTTTTTCAATTTAGGACATTCAGCACTTGTTTTTTATATTTGGAAGCATAGATTTACCGGGTGTATTCCGATAGGGGATCGAAAAATCCATTATTTTTGCGATATCTCTTACCGTTTTCGAGATAATCGACATTTTCCGATTTTAGTCTTTTTGGCACTCAAAATATACAAAATTTTTTAAGATTTTTTTTTTTTCAATTTAGGACATTCAGCACTTGTTTTTTATATTTGGAAGCATAGTTTTACCGGGTGTATTCCGATAGGGGATCGAAAAATCCATTATTTTTGCGATATCTCTTACCGTTTTCGAGATAATCGACATTTTCCGATTTTAGTCTTTTTGGCACTCAAAATACACAAAATTTGCATAGATTTACCGGGGTATTCCGATAGGGGATCGAAAAATTCATTATTTTTGCGATATCTCTTATCGTTTTCGAGATAATCGACATTTTCCGATTTTAGTCTTTTTGGCACTCAAAATATACAAAATTTTTTAAGATTTTTTTTTTTTTCAATTTAGGACATTCAGCACTTGTTTTTTATATTTGGAAGCATAGATTTACCGGGTGTATTCCGATAGGGGATCGAAAAATCCATTATTTTTGCGATATCTCTTACCGTTTTCGAGATAATCGACATTTTCCGATTTTAGTCTTTTTGGCACTCAAAATACACAAAATTTGCATAGATTTACCGGGGTATTCCGATAGGGGATCGAAAAATTCATTATTTTTGCGATATCTCTTACCGTTTTCGAGATAATCGACATTTTCCGATTTTAGTCTTTTTGGCACTCAAAATATACAAAATTTTTTAAGATTTTTTTTTTTTTCAATTTAGGACATTCAGCACTTGTCTTTTATATTTGGAAGCATAGATTTACCGTGTGTATTCCGATAGGGGATCGAAAAATCCATTATTTTTGCGATATCTCTTACCGTTTTCGAGATAATCGACATTTTCCGATTTTAGTCTTTTTGGCACTCAAAATACACAAAATTTGCATAGATTTACCGGGGTATTCCGATAGGGGATCGAAAAATTCATTATTTTTGCGATATCTCTTACCGTTTTCGAGATAATCGACATTTTCCGATTTTAGTCTTTTTGGCACTCAAAATATACAAAATTTTTTAAGATTTTTTTTTTTTTCAATTTAGGACATTCAGCACTTGTTTTTTATATTTGGAAGCATAGATTTACCGGGTGTATTCCGATAGGGGATCGAAAAATCCATTATTTTTGCGATATCTCTTACCGTTTTCGAGATAATCGACATTTTCCGATTTTAGTCTTTTTGGCACTCAAAATACACAAAATTTGCATAGATTTACCGGGGTATTCCGATAGGGGATCGAAAAATTCATTATTTTTGCGATATCTCTTACCGTTTTCGAGATAATCGACATTTTCCGATTTTAGTCTTTTTGGCACTCAAAATATACAAAATTTTTTAAGATTTTTTTTTTTTCAATTTAGGACATTCAGCACTTGTTTTTTATATTTGGAAGCATAGATTTACCGGGTGTATTCCGATAGGGGATCGAAAAATCCATTATTTTTGCGATATCTCTTACCGTTTTCGAGATAATCGACATTTTCCGATTTTAGTCTTTTTGGCACTCAAAATACACAAAATTTGCATAGATTTACCGGGGTATTCCGATAGGGGATCGAAAAATTCATTATTTTTGCGATATCTCTTACCGTTTTCGAGATAATCGACATTTTCCGATTTTAGTCTTTTTGGCACTCAAAATATACAAAATTTTTTAAGATTTTTTTTTTTTTCAATTTAGGACATTCAGCACTTGTTTTTTATATTTGGAAGCATAGATTTACCGGGTGTATTCCGATAGGGGATCGAAAAATCCATTATTTTTGCGATATCTCTTACCGTTTTCGAGATAATCGACATTTTCCGATTTTAGTCTTTTTGGCACTCAAAATACACAAAATTTGCATAGATTTACCGGGGTATTCCGATAGGGGATCGAAAAATTCATTATTTTTGCGATATCTCTTACCGTTTTCGAGATAATCGACATTTTCCGATTTTAGTCTTTTTGGCACTCAAAATATACAAAATTTTTTAAGATTTTTTTTTTTTTCAATTTAGGACATTCAGCACTTGTTTTTTATATTTGGAAGCATAGATTTACCGGGTGTATTCCGATAGGGGATCGAAAAATCCATTATTTTTGCGATATCTCTTACCGTTTTCGAGATAATCGACATTTTCCGATTTTAGTCTTTTTGGCACTCAAAATACACAAAATTTGCATAGATTTACCGGGGTATTCCGATAGGGGATCGAAAAATTCATTATTTTTGCGATATCTCTTACCGTTTTCGAGATAATCGACATTTTCCGATTTTAGTCTTTTTGGCACTCAAAATATACAAAATTTTTTAAGATTTTTTTTTTTTTCAATTTAGGACATTCAGCACTTGTTTTTTATATTTGGAAGCATAGATTTACCGGGTGTATTCCGATAGGGGATCGAAAAATCCATTATTTTTGCGATATCTCTTACCGTTTTCGAGATAATCGACATTTTCCGATTTTAGTCTTTTTGGCACTCAAAATACACAAAATTTGCATAGATTTACCGGGGTATTCCGATAGGGGAACGAAAAATTCATTATTTTTGCGATATCTCTTACCGTTTTCGAGATAATCGACATTTTCCGATTTTAGTCTTTTTGGCACTCAAAATATACAAAATTTTTTAAGATTTTTTTTTTTTTCAATTTAGCACTTGTTTTTTATATTTGGAAGCATAGATTTACCGGGTGTATTCCGATAGGGGATCGAAAAATCCATTATTTTTGCGATATCTCTTACCGTTTTCGAGATAATCGACATTTTCCGATTTTAGTCTTTTTGGCACTCAAAATACACAAAATTTGCATAGATTTACCGGGGTATTCCGATAGGGGATCGAAAAATTCATTATTTTTGCGATATCTCTTACCGTTTTCGAGATAATCGACATTTTCCGATTTTAGTCTTTTTGGCACTCAAAATATACAAAATTTTTTAAGATTTTTTTTTTTTTCAATTTAGGACATTCAGCACTTGTTTTTTATATTTGGAAGCATAGATTTACCGGGTGTATTCCGATAGGGGATCGAAAAATCCATTATTTTTGCGATATCTCTTACCGTTTTCGAGATAATCGACATTTTCCGATTTTAGTCTTTTTGGCACTCAAAATACACAAAATTTGCATAGATTTACCGGGGTATTCCGATAGGGGATCGAAAAATTCATTATTTTTGCGATATCTCTTACCGTTTTCGAGATAATCGACATTTTCCGATTTTAGTCTTTTTGGCACTCAAAATATACAAAATTTTTTAAGATTTTTTTTTTTTCAATTTAGGACATTCAGCAGTTGTTTTTTATATTTGGAAGCATAGATTTACCGGGTGTATTCCGATAGGGGATCGAAAAATCCATTATTTTTGCGATATCTCTTACCGTTTTCGAGATAATCGACATTTTCCGATTTTAGTCTTTTTGGCACTCAAAATACACAAAATTTGCATAGATTTACCGGGGTATTCCGATAGGGGATCGAAAAATTCATTATTTTTGCGATATCTCTTACCGTTTTCGAGATAATCGACATTTTCCGATTTTAGTCTTTTTGGCACTCAAAATATACAAAATTTTTTAAGATTTTTTTTTTTTTCAATTTAGGACATTCAGCACTTGTTTTTTATATTTGGAAGCATAGATTTACCGGGTGTATTCCGATAGGGGATCGAAAAATCCATTATTTTTGCGATATCTCTTACCGTTTTCGAGATAATCGACATTTTCCGATTTTAGTCTTTTTGGCACTCAAAATACACAAAATTTGCATAGATTTACCGGGGTATTCCGATAGGGGATCGAAAAATTCATTATTTTTGCGATATCTCTTACCGTTTTCGAGATAATCGACATTTTCCGATTTTAGTCTTTTTGGCACTCAAAATATACAAAATTTTTTAAGATTTTTTTTTTTTTCAATTTAGGACATTCAGCACTTGTTTTTTATATTTGGAAGCATAGATTTACCGGGTGTATTCCGATAGGGGATCGAAAAATCCATTATTTTTGCGATATCTCTTACCGTTTTCGAGATAATCGACATTTTCCGATTTTAGTCTTTTTGGCACTCAAAATACACAAAATTTGCATAGATTTACCGGGGTATTCCGATAGGGGATCGAAAAATTCATTATTTTTGCGATATCTCTTACCGTTTTCGAGATAATCGACATTTTCCGATTTTAGTCTTTTTGGCACTCAAAATATACAAAATTTTTTAAGATTTTTTTTTTTTTCAATTTAGGACATTCAGCACTTGTTTTTTATATTTGGAAGCATAGATTTTCCGGGTGTATTCCGATAGGGGATCGAAAAATCCATTATTTTTGCGATATCTCTTACCGTTTTCGAGATAATCGACATTTTCCGATTTTAGTCTTTTTGGCACTCAAAATACACAAAATTTGCATAGATTTACCGGGGTATTCCGATAGGGGATCGAAAAATTCATTATTTTTGCGATATCTCTTACCGTTTTCGAGATAATCGACATTTTCCGATTTTAGTCTTTTTGGCACTCAAAATATACAAAATTTTTAAGATTTTTTTTTTTTTCAATTTAGGACATTCAGCACTTGTTTTTTATATTTGGAAGCATAGATTTACCGGGTGTATTCCGATAGGGGATCGAAAAATCCATTATTTTTGCGATATCTCTTACCGTTTTCGAGATAATCGACATTTTCCGATTTTAGTCTTTTTGGCACTCAAAATACACAAAATTTGCATAGATTTACCGGGGTATTCCGATAGGGGATCGAAAAATTCATTATTTTTGCGATATCTCTTACCGTTTTCGAGATAATCGACATTTTCCGATTTTAGTCTTTTTGGCACTCAAAATATACAAAATTTTTTAAGATTTTTTTTTTTTTCAATTTAGGACATTCAGCACTTGTTTTTTATATTTGGAAGCATAGATTTACCGGGTGTGTTCCGATAGGGGATCGAAAAATCCATTATTTTTGCGATATCTCTTACCGTTTTCGAGATAATCGACATTTTCCGATTTTAGTCTTTTTGGCACTCAAAATACACAAAATTTGCATAGATTTACCGGGGTATTCCGATAGGGGATCGAAAAATTCATTATTTTTGCGATATCTCTTACCGTTTTCGAGATAATCGACATTTTCCGATTTTAGTCTTTTTGGCACTCAAAATATACAAAATTTTTTAAGATTTTTTTTTTTTTCAATTTAGGACATTCAGCACTTGTTTTTTATATTTGGAAGCATAGATTTACCGGGTGTATTCCGATAGGGGATCGAAAAATCCATTATTTTTGCGATATCTCTTACCGTTTTCGAGATAATCGACATTTTCCGATTTTAGTCTTTTTGGCACTCAAAATACACAAAATTTGCATAGATTTACCGGGGTATTCCGATAGGGGATCGAAAAATTCATTATTTTTGCGATATCTCTTACCGTTTTCGAGATAATCGACATTTTCCGATTTTAGTCTTTTTGGCACTCAAAATATACAAAATTTTTAAGATTTTTTTTTTTTCAATTTAGGACATTCAGCACTTGTTTTTTATATTTGGAAGCATAGATTTACCGGGTGTATTCCGATAGGGGATCGAAAAATCCATTATTTTTGCGATATCTCTTACCGTTTTCGAGATAATCGACATTTTCCGATTTTAGTCTTTTTGGCACTCAAAATACACAAAATTTGCATAGATTTACCGGGGTATTCCGATAGGGGATCGAAAAATTCATTATTTTTGCGATATCTCTTACCGTTTTCGAGATAATCGACATTTTCCGATTTTAGTCTTTTTGGCACTCAAAATATACAAAATTTTTTAAGATTTTTTTTTTTTTCAATTTAGGATATTCAGCACTTGTTTTTTATATTTGGAAGCATAGATTTACCGGGTGTATTCCGATAGGGGATCGAAAAATCCATTATTTTTGCGATATCTCTTACCGTTTTCGAGATAATCGACATTTTCCGATTTTAGTCTTTTTGGCACTCAAAATACACAAAATTTGCATAGATTTACCGGGGTATTCCGATAGGGGATCGAAAAATTCATTATTTTTGCGATATCTCTTACCGTTTTCGAGATAATCGACATTTTCCGATTTTAGTCTTTTTGGCACTCAAAATATACAAAATTTTTTAAGATTTTTTTTTTTTTCAATTTAGGACATTCAGCACTTGTTTTTATATTTGGAAGCATAGATTTACCGGGTGTATTCCGATAGGGGATCGAAAAATCCATTATTTTTGCGATATCTCTTACCGTTTTCGAGATAATCGACATTTTCCGATTTTAGTCTTTTTGGCACTCAAAATACACAAAATTTGCATAGATTTACCGGGGTATTCCGATAGGGGATCGAAAAATTCATTATTTTTGCGATATCTCTTACCGTTTTCGAGATAATCGACATTTTCCGATTTTAGTCTTTTTGGCACTCAAAATATACAAAATTTTTTAAGATTTTTTTTTTTTTCAATTTAGGACATTCAGCACTTGTTTTTTATATTTGGAAGCATAGATTTACCGGGTGTATTCCGATAGGGATCGAAAAATCCATTATTTTTGCGATATCTCTTACCGTTTTCGAGATAATCGACATTTCCGATTTTAGTCTTTTTGGCACTCAAAATACACAAAATTTGCATAGATTTACCGGGGTATTCCGATAGGGGATCGAAAAATTCATTATTTTTGCGATATCTCTTACCGTTTTCGAGATAATCGACATTTTCCGATTTTAGTCTTTTTGGCACTCAAAATATACAAAATTTTTTAAGATTTTTTTTTTTTTCAATTTAGGATATTCAGCACTTGTTTTTTATATTTGGAAGCATAGATTTACCGGGTGTATTCCGATAGGGGATCGAAAAATCCATTATTTTTGCGATATCTCTTACCGTTTTCGAGATAATCGACATTTTCCGATTTTAGTCTTTTTGGCACTCAAAATACACAAAATTTGCATAGATTTACCGGGGTATTCCGATAGGGGATCGAAAAATTCATTATTTTTGCGATATCTCTTACCGTTTTCGAGATAATCGACATTTTCCGATTTTAGTCTTTTTGGCACTCAAAATATACAAAATTTTTTAAGATTTTTTTTTTTTTCAATTTAGGACATTCAGCACTTGTTTTTTATATTTGGAAGCATAGATTTACCGGGTGTATTCCGATAGGGGATCGAAAAATCCATTATTTTTGCGATATCTCTTACCGTTTTCGAGATAATCGACATTTTCGGATTTTAGTCTTTTTGGCACTCAAAATACACAAAATTTGCATAGATTTACCGGGGTATTCCGATAGGGGATCGAAAAATTCATTATTTTTGCGATATCTCTTACCGTTTTCGAGATAATCGACATTTTCCGATTTTAGTCTTTTTGGCACTCAAAATATACAAAATTTTTTAAGATTTTTTTTTTTTTCAATTTAGGACATTCAGCACTTGTTTTTTATATTTGGAAGCATAGATTTACCGGGTGTATTCCGATAGGGGATCGAAAAATCCATTATTTTTGCGATATCTCTTACCGTTTTCGAGATAATCGACATTTTCCGATTTTAGTCTTTTTGGCACTCAAAATACACAAAATTTGCATAGATTTACCGGGGTATTCCGATAGGGGATCGAAAAATTCATTATTTTTGCGATATCTCTTACCGTTTTCGAGATAATCGACATTTTCCGATTTTAGTCTTTTTGGCACTCAAAATATACAAAATTTTTTAAGATTTTTTTTTTTTTCAATTTAGGACATTCAGCACTTGTTTTTTATATGTGGAAGCATAGATTTACCGGGTGTATTCCGATAGGGGATCGAAAAATCCATTATTTTTGCGATATCTCTTACCGTTTTCGAGATAATCGACATTTTCCGATTTTAGTCTTTTTGGCACTCAAAATACACAAAATTTGCATAGATTTACCGGGGTATTCCGATAGGGGATCGAAAAATTCATTATTTTTGCGATATCTCTTACCGTTTTCGAGATAATCGACATTTTCCGATTTTAGTCTTTTTGGCACTCAAAATATACAAAATTTTTTAAGATTTTTTTTTTTTTCAATTTAGGACATTCAGCACTTGTTTTTTATATTTGGAAGCATAGATTTACCGGGTGTATTCCGATAGGGGATCGAAAAATCCATTATTTTTGCGATATCTCTTACCGTTTTCGAGATAATCGACATTTTCCGATTTTAGTCTTTTTGGCACTCAAAATACACAAAATTTGCATAGATTTACCGGGGTATTCCGATAGGGGATCGAAAAATTCATTATTTTTGCGATATCTCTTACCGTTTTCGAGATAATCGACATTTTCCGATTTTAGTCTTTTTGGCACTCAAAATATACAAAATTTTTTAAGATTTTTTTTTTTTTCAATTTAGGACATTCAGCACTTGTTTTTTATATTTGGAAGCATAGATTTACCGGGTGTATTCCGATAGGGGATCGAAAAATCCATTATTTTTGCGATATCTCTTACCGTTTTCGAGATAATCGACATTTTCCGATTTTAGTCTTTTTGGCACTCAAAATACACAAAATTTGCATAGATTTACCGGGGTATTCCGATAGGGGATCGAAAAATTCATTATTTTTGCGATATCTCTTACCGTTTTCGAGATAATCGACATTTTCCGATTTTAGTCTTTTTGGCACTCAAAATATACAAAATTTTTTAAGATTTTTTTTTTTTTCAATTTAGGACATTCAGCACTTGTTTTTTATATTTGGAAGCATAGATTTACCGGGTGTATTCCGATAGGGGATCGAAAAATCCATTATTTTTGCGATATCTCTTACCGTTTTCGAGATAATCGACATTTTCCGATTTTAGTCTTTTTGGCACTCAAAATACACAAAATTTGCATAGATTTACCGGGGTATTCCGATAGGGGATCGAAAAATTCATTATTTTTGCGATATCTCTTACCGTTTTCGAGATAATCGACATTTTCCGATTTTAGTCTTTTTGGCACTCAAAATATACAAAATTTTTTAAGATTTTTTTTTTTTTCAATTTAGGACATTCAGCACTTGTTTTTTATATTTGGAAGCATAGATTTACCGGGTGTATTCCGATAGGGGATCGAAAAATCCATTATTTTTGCGATATCTCTTACCGTTTTCGAGATAATCGACATTTTCCGATTTTAGTCTTTTTGGCACTCAAAATACACAAAATTTGCATAGATTTACCGGGGTATTCCGATAGGGGATCGAAAAATTCATTATTTTTGCGATATCTCTTACCGTTTTCGAGATAATCGACATTTTCCGATTTTAGTCTTTTTGGCACTCAAAATATACAAAATTTTTTAAGATTTTTTTTTTTTTCAATTTAGGACATTCAGCACTTGTTTTTTATATTTGGAAGCATAGATTTACCGGGTGTATTCCGATAGGGGATCGAAAAATCCATTATTTTTGCGATATCTCTTACCGTTTTCGAGATAATCGACATTTTCCGATTTTAGTCTTTTTGGCACTCAAAATACACAAAATTTGCATAGATTTACCGGGGTATTCCGATAGGGGATCGAAAAATTCATTATTTTTGCGATATCTCTTACCGTTTTCGAGATAATCGACATTTTCCGATTTTAGTCTTTTTGGCACTCAAAATATACAAAATTTTTTAAGATTTTTTTTTTTTTCAATTTAGGACATTCAGCACTTGTTTTTTATATTTGGAAGCATAGATTTACCGGGTGTATTCCGATAGGGGATCGAAAAATCCATTATTTTTGCGATATCTCTTACCGTTTTCGAGATAATCGACATTTTCCGATTTTAGTCTTTTTGGCACTCAAAATACACAAAATTTGCATAGATTTACCGGGGTATTCCGATAGGGGATCGAAAAATTCATTATTTTTGCGATATCTCTTACCGTTTTCGAGATAATCGACATTTTCCGATTTTAGTCTTTTTGGCACTCAAAATATACAAAATTTTTTAAGATTTTTTTTTTTTTCAATTTAGGACATTCAGCACTTGTTTTTTATATTTGGAAGCATAGATTTACCGGGTGTATTCCGATAGGGGATCGAAAAATCCATTATTTTTGCGATATCTCTTACCGTTTTCGAGATAATCGACATTTTCCGATTTTAGTCTTTTTGGCACTCAAAATACACAAAATTTGCATAGATTTACCGGGGTATTCCGATAGGGGATCGAAAAATTCATTATTTTTGCGATATCTCTTACCGTTTTCGAGATAATCGACATTTTCCGATTTTAGTCTTTTTGGCACTCAAAATATACAAAATTTTTTAAGATTTTTTTTTTTTTCAATTTAGGACATTCAGCACTTGTTTTTTATATTTGGAAGCATAGATTTACCGGGTGTATTCCGATAGGGGATCGAAAAATCCATTATTTTTGCGATATCTCTTACCGTTTTCGAGATAATCGACATTTTCCGATTTTAGTCTTTTTGGCACTCAAAATACACAAAATTTGCATAGATTTACCGGGGTATTCCGATAGGGGATCGAAAAATTCATTATTTTTGCGATATCTCTTACCGTTTTCGAGATAATCGACATTTTCCGATTTTAGTCTTTTTGGCACTCAAAATATACAAAATTTTTTAAGATTTTTTTTTTTTTCAATTTAGGACATTCAGCACTTGTTTTTTATATTTGGAAGCATAGATTTACCGGGTGTATTCCGATAGGGGATCGAAAAATCCATTATTTTTGCGATATCTCTTACCGTTTTCGAGATAATCGACATTTTCCGATTTTAGTCTTTTTGGCACTCAAAATACACAAAATTTGCATAGATTTACCGGGGTATTCCGATAGGGGATCGAAAAATTCATTATTTTTGCGATATCTCTTACCGTTTTCGAGATAATCGACATTTTCCGATTTTAGTCTTTTTGGCACTCAAAATATACAAAATTTTTTAAGATTTTTTTTTTTTTCAATTTAGGACATTCAGCACTTGTTTTTTATATTTGGAAGCATAGATTTACCGGGTGTATTCCGATAGGGGATCGAAAAATCCATTATTTTTGCGATATCTCTTACCGTTTTCGAGATAATCGACATTTTCCGATTTTAGTCTTTTTGGCACTCAAAATACACAAAATTTGCATAGATTTACCGGGGTATTCCGATAGGGGATCGAAAAATTCATTATTTTTGCGATATCTCTTACCGTTTTCGAGATAATCGACATTTTCCGATTTTAGTCTTTTTGGCACTCAAAATATACAAAATTTTTTAAGATTTTTTTTTTTTCAATTTAGGACATTCAGCACTTGTTTTTTATATTTGGAAGCATAGATTTACCGGGTGTATTCCGATAGGGGATCGAAAAATCCATTATTTTTGCGATATCTCTTACCGTTTTCGAGATAATCGACATTTTCCGATTTTAGTCTTTTTGGCACTCAAAATACACAAAATTTGCATAGATTTACCGGGGTATTCCGATAGGGGATCGAAAAATTCATTATTTTTGCGATATCTCTTACCGTTTTCGAGATAATCGACATTTTCCGATTTTAGTCTTTTTGGCACTCAAAATATACAAAATTTTTTAAGATTTTTTTTTTTTTCAATTTAGGACATTCAGCACTTGTTTTTTATATTTGGAAGCATAGATTTACCGGGTGTATTCCGATAGGGGATCGAAAAATCCATTATTTTTGCGATATCTCTTACCGTTTTCGAGATAATCGACATTTTCCGATTTTAGTCTTTTTGGCACTCAAAATACACAAAATTTGCATAGATTTACCGGGGTATTCCGATAGGGGATCGAAAAATTCATTATTTTTGCGATATCTCTTACCGTTTTCGAGATAATCGACATTTTCCGATTTTAGTCTTTTTGGCACTCAAAATATACAAAATTTTTTAAGATTTTTTTTTTTTTCAATTTAGGACATTTAGCACTTGTTTTTTATATTTGGAAGCATAGATTTACCGGGTGCATTCCGATAGGGGATCGAAAAATCCATTATTTTTGCGATATCTCTTACCGTTTTCGAGATAATCGACATTTTCCGATTTTAGTCTTTTTGGCACTCAAAATACACAAAATTTGCATAGATTTACCGGGGTATTCCGATAGGGGATCGAAAAATTCATTATTTTTGCGATATCTCTTACCGTTTTCGAGATAATCGACATTTTCCGATTTTAGTCTTTTTGGCACTCAAAATATACAAAATTTTTTAAGATTTTTTTTTTTTTCAATTTAGGACATTCAGCACTTGTTTTTTATATTTGGAAGCATAGATTTACCGGGTGTATTCCGATAGGGGATCGAAAAATCCATTATTTTTGCGATATCTCTTACCGTTTTCGAGATAATCGACATTTTCCGATTTTAGTCTTTTTGGCACTCAAAATATACAAAATTTTTTAAGATTTTTTTTTTTTTCAATTTAGGACATTTAGCACTTGTTTTTTATATTTGGAAGCATAGATTTACCGGGTGCATTCCGATAGGGGATCGAAAAATCCATTATTTTTGCGATATCTCTTACCGTTTTCGAGATAATCGACATTTTCCGATTTTAGTCTTTTTGGCACTCAAAATACACAAAATTTGCATAGATTTACCGGGGTATTCCGATAGGGGATCGAAAAATTCATTATTTTTGCGATATCTCTTACCGTTTTCGAGATAATCGACATTTTCCGATTTTAGTCTTTTTGGCACTCAAAATATACAAAATTTTTTAAGATTTTTTTTTTTTCAATTTAGGACATTCAGCACTTGTTTTTTATATTTGGAGGCATAGATTTACCGGGTGTATTCCGATAGGGGATCGAAAAATCCATTATTTTTGCGATATCTCTTACCGTTTTCGAGATAATCGACATTTTCCGATTTTAGTCTTTTTGGCACTCAAAATACACAAAATTTGCATAGATTTACCGGGGTATTCCGATAGGGGATCGAAAAATTCATTATTTTTGCGATATCTCTTACCGTTTTCGAGATAATCGACATTTTCCGATTTTAGTCTTTTTGGCACTCAAAATATACAAAATTTTTTAAGATTTTTTTTTTTTTTTCAATTTAGGACATTCAGCACTTGTTTTTTATATTTGGAAGCATAGATTTACCGGGTGTATTCCGATAGGGGATCGAAAAATCCATTATTTTTGCGATATCTCTTACCGTTTTCGAGATAATCGACATTTTCCGATTTTAGTCTTTTTGGCACTCAAAATACACAAAATTTGCATAGATTTACCGGGGTATTCCGATAGGGGATCGAAAAATTCATTATTTTTGCGATATCTCTTACCGTTTTCGAGATAATCGACATTTTCCGATTTTAGTCTTTTTGGCACTCAAAATATACAAAATTTTTTAAGATTTTTTTTTTTTCAATTGAGGACATTCAGCACTTGTTTTTTATATTTGGAAGCATAGATTTACCGGGTGTATTCCGATAGGGGATCGAAAAATCCATTATTTTTGCGATATCTCTTACCGTTTTCGAGATAATCGACATTTTCCGATTTTAGTCTTTTTGGCACTCAAAATACACAAAATTTGCATAAATTTACCGGGGTATTCCGATAGGGGATCGAAAAATCCATTATTTTTGCGATATCTCTTACCGTTTTCGAGATAATCGACATTTTCCGATTTTAGTCTTTTTGGCACTCAAAATAAACAAAATTTGCATAGATTTACCGGGGTATTCCGATAGGGGATCGAAAAATTCATTATTTTTGCGATATCTCTTACCGTTTTCGAGATAATCGACATTTTCCGATTTTAGTCTTTTTGGCACTCAAAATATACAAAATTTTTTAAGATTTTTTTTTTTTTCAATTTAGGACATTCAGCACTTGTTTTTTATATTTGGAAGCATAGATTTACCGGGTGTATTCCGATAGGGGATCGAAAAATCCATTATTTTTGCGATATCTCTTACCGTTTTCGAGATAATCGACATTTTCCGATTTTAGTCTTTTTGGCACTCAAAATACACAAAATTTGCATAGATTTACCGGGGTATTCCGATAGGGGATCGAAAAATTCATTATTTTTGCGATATCTCTTACCGTTTTCGAGATAATCGACATTTTCCGATTTTAGTCTTTTTGGCACTCAAAATATACAAAATTTTTTAAGATTTTTTTTTTTTCTATTTAGGACATTCAGCACTTGTTTTTTATATTTGGAAGCATAGATTTACCGGGTGTATTCCGATAGGGGATCGAAAAATCCATTATTTTTGCGATATCTCTTACCGTTTTCGAGATAATCGACATTTTCCGATTTTAGTCTTTTTGGCACTCAAAATACACAAAATTTGCATAGATTTACCGGGGTATTCCGATAGGGGATCGAAAAATTCATTATTTTTGCGATATCTCTTACCGTTTTCGAGATAATCGACATTTTCCGATTTTAGTCTTTTTGGCACTCAAAATATACAAAATTTTTTAAGATTTTTTTTTTTTTCAATTTAGGACATTCAGCACTTGTTTTTTATATTTGGAAGCATAGATTTACCGGGTGTATTCCGATAGGGGATCGAAAAATCCATTATTTTTGCGATATCTCTTACCGTTTTCGAGATAATCGACATTTTCCGATTTTAGTCTTTTTGGCACTCAAAATACACAAAATTTGCATAGATTTACCGGGGTATTCCGATAGGGGATCGAAAAATTCATTATTTTTGCGATATCTCTTACCGTTTTCGAGATAATCGACATTTTCCGATTTTAGTCTTTTTGGCACTCAAAATATACAAAATTTTTTAAGATTTTTTTTTTTTTCAATTTAGGACATTCAGCACTTGTTTTTTATATTTGGAAGCATAGATTTACCGGGTGTATTCCGATAGGGGATCGAAAAATCCATTATTTTTGCGATATCTCTTACCGTTTTCGAGATAATCGACATTTTCCGATTTTAGTCTTTTTGGCAATCAAAATACACAAAATTTGCATAGATTTACCGGGGTATTCCGATAGGGGATCGAAAAATTCATTATTTTTGCGATATCTCTTACCGTTTTCGAGATAATCGACATTTTCCGATTTTAGTCTTTTTGGCACTCAAAATATACAAAATTTTTTAAGATTTTTTTTTTTTTCAATTTAGGACATTCAGCACTTGTTTTTTATATTTGGAAGCATAGATTTACCGGGTGTATTCCGATAGGGGATCGAAAAATCCATTATTTTTGCGATATCTCTTACCGTTTTCGAGATAATCGACATTTTCCGATTTTAGTCTTTTTGGCACTCAAAATACACAAAATTTGCATAGATTTACCGGGGTATTCCGATAGGGGATCGAAAAATTCATTATTTTTGCGATATCTCTTACCGTTTTCGAGATAATCGACATTTTCCGATTTTAGTCTTTTTGGCACTCAAAATATACAAAATTTTTTAAGATTTTTTTTTTTTTCAATTTAGGACATTCAGCACTTGTTTTTTATATTTGGAAGCATAGATTTACCGGGTGTATTCCGATAGGGGATCGAAAAATCCATTATTTTTGCGATATCTCTTACCGTTTTCGAGATAATCGACATTTTCCGATTTTAGTCTTTTTGGCACTCAAAATACACAAAATTTGCATAGATTTACCGGGGTATTCCGATAGGGGATCGAAAAATTCATTATTTTTGCGATATCTCTTACCGTTTTCGAGATAATCGACATTTTCCGATTTTAGTCTTTTTGGCACTCAAAATATACAAAATTTTTTAAGATTTTTTTTTTTTTCAATTTAGGACATTCAGCACTTGTTTTTTATATTTGGAAGCATAGATTTACCGGGTGTATTCCGATAGGGGATCGAAAAATCCATTATTTTTGCGATATCTCTTACCGTTTTCGAGATAATCGACATTTTCCGATTTTAGTCTTTTTGGCACTCAAAATACACAAAATTTGCATAGATTTACCGGGGTATTCCGATAGGGGATCGAAAAATTCATTATTTTTGCGATATCTCTTACCGTTTTCGAGATAATCGACATTTTCCGATTTTAGTCTTTTTGGCACTCAAAATATACAAAATTTTTTAAGATTTTTTTTTTTTTCAATTTAGGACATTCAGCACTTGTTTTTTATATTTGGAAGCATAGATTTACCGGGTGAATTCCGATAGGGGATCGAAAAATCCATTATTTTTGCGATATCTCTTACCGTTTTCGAGATAATCGACATTTTCCGATTTTAGTCTTTTTGGCACTCAAAATATACAAAATTTTTTAAGATTTTTTTTTTTTTCAATTTAGGACATTCAGCACTTGTTTTTTATATTTGGAAGCATAGATTTACCGGGTGTATTCCGATAGGGGATCGAAAAATCCATTATTTTTGCGATATCTCTTACCGTTTTCGAGATAATCGACATTTTCCGATTTTAGTCTTTTTGGCACTCAAAATACACAAAATTTGCATAGTTTTACCGGGGTATTCCGATAGGGGATCGAAAAATTCATTATTTTTGCGATATCTCTTACCGTTTTCGAGATAATCGACATTTTCCGATTTTAGTCTTTTGGCACTCAAAATATACAAAATTTTTTAAGATTTTTTTTTTTTTCAATTTAGGACATTCAGCACTTGTTTTTTATATTTGGAAGCATAGATTTACCGGGTGTATTCCGATAGGGGATCGAAAAATCCATTATTTTTGCGATATCTCTTACCGTTTTCGAGATAATCGACATTTTCCGATTTTAGTCTTTTTGGCACTCAAAATATACAAAATTTTTTAAGATTTTTTTTTTTTTCAATTTAGGACATTCAGCACTTGTTTTTTATATTTGGAAGCATAGATTTACCGGGTGTATTCCGATAGGGGATCGAAAAATCCATTATTTTTGCGATATCTCTTACCGTTTTCGAGATAATCGACATTTTCCGATTTTAGTCTTTTTGGCACTCAAAATATACAAAATTTTTTAAGATTTTTTTTTTTTTCAATTTAGGACATTCAGCACTTGTTTTTTATATTTGGAAGCATAGATTTACCGGGTGTATTCCGATAGGGGATCGAAAAATCCATTATTTTTGCGATATCTCTTACCGTTTTCGAGATAATCGACATTTTCCGATTTTAGTCTTTTTGGCACTCAAAATACACAAAATTTGCATAGATTTACCGGGGTATTCCGATAGGGGATCGAAAAATTCATTATTTTTGCGATATCTCTTACCGTTTTCGAGATAATCGACATTTTCCGATTTTAGTCTTTTTGGCACTCAAAATATACAAAAATTTTTAAGATTTTTTTTTTTTTCAATTTAGGACATTCAGCACTTGTTTTTTATATTTGGAAGCATAGATTTACCGGGTGTGTTCCGATAGGGGATCGAAAAATCCATTATTTTTGCGATATCTCTTACCGTTTTCGAGATAATCGACATTTTCCGATTTTAGTCTTTTTGGCACTCAAAATACACAAAATTTGCATAGATTTACCGGGGTATTCCGATCGGGGATCGAAAAATTCATTATTTTTGCGATATCTCTTACCGTTTTCGAGATAATCGACATTTTCCGATTTTAGTCTTTTTGGCACTCAAAATATACAAAATTTTTTAAGATTTTTTTTTTTTTCAATTTAGGACATTCAGCACTTGTTTTTTATATTTGGAAGCATAGATTTACCGGGTGTATTCCGATAGGGGATCGAAAAATCCATTATTTTTGCGATATCTCTTACCGTTTTCGAGATAATCGACATTTTCCGATTTTAGTCTTTTTGGCACTCAAAATACACAAAATTTGCATAGATTTACCGGGGTATTCCGATAGGGGATCGAAAAATTCATTATTTTTGCGATATCTCTTACCGTTTTCGAGATAATCGACATTTTCCGATTTTAGTCTTTTGGCACTCAAAATATACAAAATTTTTTAAGATTTTTTTTTTTTTCAATTTAGGACATTCAGCACTTGTTTTTTATATTTGGAAGCATAGATTTACCGGGTGAATTCCGATAGGGGATCGAAAAATCCATTATTTTTGCGATATCTCTTACCGTTTTCGAGATAATCGACATTTTCCGATTTTAGTCTTTTTGGCACTCAAAATACACAAAATTTGCATAGATTTACCGGGGTATTCCGATAGGGGATCGAAAAATTCATTATTTTTGCGATATCTCTTACCGTTTTCGAGATAATCGACATTTTCCGATTTTAGTCTTTTTGGCACTCAAAATATACAAAATTTTTTAAGATTTTTTTTTTTTCAATTTAGGACATTCAGCACTTGTTTTTTATATTTGGAAGCATAGATTTACCGCGTGTATTCCGATAGGGGATCGAAAAATCCATTATTTTTGCGATATCTCTTACCGTTTTCGAGATAATCGACATTTTCCGATTTTAGTCTTTTTGGCACTCAAAATACACAAAATTTGCATAGATTTACCGGGGTTTTCCGATAGGGGATCGAAAAATTCATTATTTTTGCGATATCTCTTACCGTTTTCGAGATAATCGACATTTTCCGATTTTAGTCTTTTGGCACTCAAAATATACAAAATTTTTTAAGATTTTTTTTTTTTTCAATTTAGGACATTCAGCACTTGTTTTTTATATTTGGAAGCATAGATTTACCGGGTGTATTCCGATAGGGGATCGAAAAATCCATTATTTTTGCGATATCTCTTACCGTTTTCGAGATAATCGACATTTTCCGATTTTAGTCTTTTTGGCACTCAAAATATACAAAATTTTTTAAGATTTTTTTTTTTTTCAATTTAGGACATTCAGCACTTGTTTTTTATATTTGGAAGCATAGATTTACCGGGTGTGTTCCGATAGGGGATCGAAAAATCCATTATTTTTGCGATATCTCTTACCGTTTTCGAGATAATCGACATTTTCCGATTTTAGTCTTTTTGGCACTCAAAATACACAAAATTTGCATAGATTTACCGGGGTATTCCGATCGGGGATCGAAAAATTCATTATTTTTGCGATATCTCTTACCGTTTTCGAGATAATCGACATTTTCCGATTTTAGTCTTTTTGGCACTCAAAATATACAAAATTTTTTAAGATTTTTTTTTTTTTCAATTTAGGACATTCAGCACTTGTTTTTTATATTTGGAAGCATAGATTTACCGGGTGTATTCCGATAGGGGATCGAAAAATCCATTATTTTTGCGATATCTCTTACCGTTTTCGAGATAATCGACATTTTCCGATTTTAGTCTTTTTGGCACTCAAAATACACAAAATTTGCATAGATTTACCGGGGTATTCCGATAGGGGATCGAAAAATTCATTATTTTTGCGATATCTCTTACCGTTTTCGAGATAATCGACATTTTCCGATTTTAGTCTTTTGGCACTCAAAATATACAAAATTTTTTAAGATTTTTTTTTTTTTCAATTTAGGACATTCAGCACTTGTTTTTTATATTTGGAAGCATAGATTTACCGGGTGAATTCCGATAGGGGATCGAAAAATCCATTATTTTTGCGATATCTCTTACCGTTTTCGAGATAATCGACATTTTCCGATTTTAGTCTTTTTGGCACTCAAAATACACAAAATTTGCATAGATTTACCGGGGTATTCCGATAGGGGATCGAAAAATTCATTATTTTTGCGATATCTCTTACCGTTTTCGAGATAATCGACATTTTCCGATTTTAGTCTTTTTGGCACTCAAAATATACAAAATTTTTTAAGATTTTTTTTTTTTCAATTTAGGACATTCAGCACTTGTTTTTTATATTTGGAAGCATAGATTTACCGCGTGTATTCCGATAGGGGATCGAAAAATCCATTATTTTTGCGATATCTCTTACCGTTTTCGAGATAATCGACATTTTCCGATTTTAGTCTTTTTGGCACTCAAAATACACAAAATTTGCATAGATTTACCGGGGTTTTCCGATAGGGGATCGAAAAATTCATTATTTTTGCGATATCTCTTACCGTTTTCGAGATAATCGACATTTTCCGATTTTAGTCTTTTGGCACTCAAAATATACAAAATTTTTTAAGATTTTTTTTTTTTTCAATTTAGGACATTCAGCACTTGTTTTTTATATTTGGAAGCATAGATTTACCGGGTGTATTCCGATAGGGGATCGAAAAATCCATTATTTTTGCGATATCTCTTACCGTTTTCGAGATAATCGACATTTTCCGATTTTAGTCTTTTTGGCACTCAAAATATACAAAATTTTTTAAGATTTTTTTTTTTTTCAATTTAGGACATTCAGCACTTGTTTTTTATATTTGGAAGCATAGATTTACCGGGTGTATTCCGATAGGGGATCGAAAAATCCATTATTTTTGCGATATCTCTTACCGTTTTCGAGATAATCGACATTTTCCGATTTTAGTCTTTTTGGCACTCAAAATACACAAAATTTGCATAGATTTACCGGGGTATTCCGATAGGGGATCGAAAAATTCATTATTTTTGCGATATCTCTTACCGTTTTCGAGATAATCGACATTTTCCGATTTTAGTCTTTTTGGCACTCAAAATATACAAAATTTTTTAAGATTTTTTTTTTTTTCAATTTAGGACATGCAGCACTTGTTTTTTATATTTGGAAGCATAGATTTACCGGGTGTATTCCGATAGGGGATCGAAAAATCCATTATTTTTGCGATATCTCTTACCGTTTTGAGATAATCGACATTTTCCGATTTTAGTCTTTTTGGCACTCAAAATACACAAAATTTGCATAGATTTACCGGGGTATTCCGATAGGGTATCGAAAAATTCATTATTTTTGCGATATCTCTTACCGTTTTCGAGATAATCGACATTTTCCGATTTTAGTCTTTTTGGCACTCAAAATATACAAAATTTTTTAAGATTTTTTTTTTTTTCAATTTAGGACATTCAGCACTTGTTTTTTATATTTGGAAGCATAGATTTACCGGGTGTATTCCGATAGGGGATCGAAAAATCCATTATTTTTGCGATATCTCTTACCGTTTTCGAGATAATCGACATTTTCCGATTTTAGTCTTTTTGGCACTCAAAATACACAAAATTTGCATAGATTTACCGGGGTATTCCGATAGGGGATCGAAAAATTCATTATTTTTGCGATATCTCTTACCGTTTTCGAGATAATCGACATTTTCCGATTTTAGTCTTTTGGCACTCAAAATATACAAAATTTTTTAAGATTTTTTTTTTTTTCAATTTAGGACATTCAGCACTTGTTTTTTATATTTGGAAGCATAGATTTACCGGGTGTATTCCGATAGGGGATCGAAAAATCCATTATTTTTGCGATATCTCTTACCGTTTTCGAGATAATCGACATTTTCCGATTTTAGTCTTTTTGGCACTCAAAATATACAAAATTTTTTAAGATTTTTTTTTTTTTCAATTTAGGACATTCAGCACTTGTTTTTTATATTTGGAAGCATAGATTTACCGGGTGTATTCCGATAGGGGATCGAAAAATCCATTATTTTTGCGATATCTCTTACCGTTTTCGAGATAATCGACATTTTCCGATTTTAGTCTTTTTGGCACTCAAAATATACAAAATTTTTTAAGATTTTTTTTTTTTTCAATTTAGGACATTCAGCACTTGTTTTTTATATTTGGAAGCATAGATTTACCGGGTGTATTCCGATAGGGGATCGAAAAATCCATTATTTTTGCGATATCTCTTACCGTTTTCGAGATAATCGACATTTTCCGATTTTAGTCTTTTTGGCACTCAAAATACACAAAATTTGCATAGATTTACCGGGGTATTCCGATAGGGGATCGAAAAATTCATTATTTTTGCGATATCTCTTACCGTTTTCGAGATAATCGACATTTTCCGATTTTAGTCTTTTTGGCACTCAAAATATACAAAAATTTTTAAGATTTTTTTTTTTTTCAATTTAGGACATTCAGCACTTGTTTTTTATATTTGGAAGCATAGATTTACCGGGTGTGTTCCGATAGGGGATCGAAAAATCCATTATTTTTGCGATATCTCTTACCGTTTTCGAGATAATCGACATTTTCCGATTTTAGTCTTTTTGGCACTCAAAATACACAAAATTTGCATAGATTTACCGGGGTATTCCGATCGGGGATCGAAAAATTCATTATTTTTGCGATATCTCTTACCGTTTTCGAGATAATCGACATTTTCCGATTTTAGTCTTTTTGGCACTCAAAATATACAAAATTTTTTAAGATTTTTTTTTTTTTCAATTTAGGACATTCAGCACTTGTTTTTTATATTTGGAAGCATAGATTTACCGGGTGTATTCCGATAGGGGATCGAAAAATCCATTATTTTTGCGATATCTCTTACCGTTTTCGAGATAATCGACATTTTCCGATTTTAGTCTTTTTGGCACTCAAAATACACAAAATTTGCATAGATTTACCGGGGTATTCCGATAGGGGATCGAAAAATTCATTATTTTTGCGATATCTCTTACCGTTTTCGAGATAATCGACATTTTCCGATTTTAGTCTTTTGGCACTCAAAATATACAAAATTTTTTAAGATTTTTTTTTTTTTCAATTTAGGACATTCAGCACTTGTTTTTTATATTTGGAAGCATAGATTTACCGGGTGAATTCCGATAGGGGATCGAAAAATCCATTATTTTTGCGATATCTCTTACCGTTTTCGAGATAATCGACATTTTCCGATTTTAGTCTTTTTGGCACTCAAAATACACAAAATTTGCATAGATTTACCGGGGTATTCCGATAGGGGATCGAAAAATTCATTATTTTTGCGATATCTCTTACCGTTTTCGAGATAATCGACATTTTCCGATTTTAGTCTTTTTGGCACTCAAAATATACAAAATTTTTTAAGATTTTTTTTTTTTCAATTTAGGACATTCAGCACTTGTTTTTTATATTTGGAAGCATAGATTTACCGCGTGTATTCCGATAGGGGATCGAAAAATCCATTATTTTTGCGATATCTCTTACCGTTTTCGAGATAATCGACATTTTCCGATTTTAGTCTTTTTGGCACTCAAAATACACAAAATTTGCATAGATTTACCGGGGTTTTCCGATAGGGGATCGAAAAATTCATTATTTTTGCGATATCTCTTACCGTTTTCGAGATAATCGACATTTTCCGATTTTAGTCTTTTGGCACTCAAAATATACAAAATTTTTTAAGATTTTTTTTTTTTTCAATTTAGGACATTCAGCACTTGTTTTTTATATTTGGAAGCATAGATTTACCGGGTGTATTCCGATAGGGGATCGAAAAATCCATTATTTTTGCGATATCTCTTACCGTTTTCGAGATAATCGACATTTTCCGATTTTAGTCTTTTTGGCACTCAAAATATACAAAATTTTTTAAGATTTTTTTTTTTTTCAATTTAGGACATTCAGCACTTGTTTTTTATATTTGGAAGCATAGATTTACCGGGTGTGTTCCGATAGGGGATCGAAAAATCCATTATTTTTGCGATATCTCTTACCGTTTTCGAGATAATCGACATTTTCCGATTTTAGTCTTTTTGGCACTCAAAATACACAAAATTTGCATAGATTTACCGGGGTATTCCGATCGGGGATCGAAAAATTCATTATTTTTGCGATATCTCTTACCGTTTTCGAGATAATCGACATTTTCCGATTTTAGTCTTTTTGGCACTCAAAATATACAAAATTTTTTAAGATTTTTTTTTTTTTCAATTTAGGACATTCAGCACTTGTTTTTTATATTTGGAAGCATAGATTTACCGGGTGTATTCCGATAGGGGATCGAAAAATCCATTATTTTTGCGATATCTCTTACCGTTTTCGAGATAATCGACATTTTCCGATTTTAGTCTTTTTGGCACTCAAAATACACAAAATTTGCATAGATTTACCGGGGTATTCCGATAGGGGATCGAAAAATTCATTATTTTTGCGATATCTCTTACCGTTTTCGAGATAATCGACATTTTCCGATTTTAGTCTTTTGGCACTCAAAATATACAAAATTTTTTAAGATTTTTTTTTTTTTCAATTTAGGACATTCAGCACTTGTTTTTTATATTTGGAAGCATAGATTTACCGGGTGAATTCCGATAGGGGATCGAAAAATCCATTATTTTTGCGATATCTCTTACCGTTTTCGAGATAATCGACATTTTCCGATTTTAGTCTTTTTGGCACTCAAAATACACAAAATTTGCATAGATTTACCGGGGTATTCCGATAGGGGATCGAAAAATTCATTATTTTTGCGATATCTCTTACCGTTTTCGAGATAATCGACATTTTCCGATTTTAGTCTTTTTGGCACTCAAAATATACAAAATTTTTTAAGATTTTTTTTTTTTCAATTTAGGACATTCAGCACTTGTTTTTTATATTTGGAAGCATAGATTTACCGCGTGTATTCCGATAGGGGATCGAAAAATCCATTATTTTTGCGATATCTCTTACCGTTTTCGAGATAATCGACATTTTCCGATTTTAGTCTTTTTGGCACTCAAAATACACAAAATTTGCATAGATTTACCGGGGTTTTCCGATAGGGGATCGAAAAATTCATTATTTTTGCGATATCTCTTACCGTTTTCGAGATAATCGACATTTTCCGATTTTAGTCTTTTGGCACTCAAAATATACAAAATTTTTTAAGATTTTTTTTTTTTTCAATTTAGGACATTCAGCACTTGTTTTTTATATTTGGAAGCATAGATTTACCGGGTGTATTCCGATAGGGGATCGAAAAATCCATTATTTTTGCGATATCTCTTACCGTTTTCGAGATAATCGACATTTTCCGATTTTAGTCTTTTTGGCACTCAAAATATACAAAATTTTTTAAGATTTTTTTTTTTTTCAATTTAGGACATTCAGCACTTGTTTTTTATATTTGGAAGCATAGATTTACCGGGTGTATTCCGATAGGGGATCGAAAAATCCATTATTTTTGCGATATCTCTTACCGTTTTCGAGATAATCGACATTTTCCGATTTTAGTCTTTTTGGCACTCAAAATACACAAAATTTGCATAGATTTACCGGGGTATTCCGATAGGGGATCGAAAAATTCATTATTTTTGCGATATCTCTTACCGTTTTCGAGATAATCGACATTTTCCGATTTTAGTCTTTTTGGCACTCAAAATATACAAAATTTTTTAAGATTTTTTTTTTTTTCAATTTAGGACATGCAGCACTTGTTTTTTATATTTGGAAGCATAGATTTACCGGGTGTATTCCGATAGGGGATCGAAAAATCCATTATTTTTGCGATATCTCTTACCGTTTTGAGATAATCGACATTTTCCGATTTTAGTCTTTTTGGCACTCAAAATACACAAAATTTGCATAGATTTACCGGGGTATTCCGATAGGGTATCGAAAAATTCATTATTTTTGCGATATCTCTTACCGTTTTCGAGATAATCGACATTTTCCGATTTTAGTCTTTTTGGCACTCAAAATATACAAAATTTTTTAAGATTTTTTTTTTTTTCAATTTAGGACATTCAGCACTTGTTTTTTATATTTGGAAGCATAGATTTACCGGGTGTATTCCGATAGGGGATCGAAAAATCCATTATTTTTGCGATATCTCTTACCGTTTTCGAGATAATCGACATTTTCCGATTTTAGTCTTTTTGGCACTCAAAATACACAAAATTTGCATAGATTTACCGGGGTATTCCGATAGGGGATCGAAAAATTCATTATTTTTGCGATATCTCTTACCGTTTTCGAGATAATCGACATTTTCCGATTTTAGTCTTTTTGGCACTCAAAATATACAAAATTTTTTAAGATTTTTTTTTTTTTCAATTTAGGACATTCAGCACTTGTTTTTTATATTTGGAAGCATAGATTTACCGGGTGTATTCCGATAGGGGATCGAAAAATCCATTATTTTTGCGATATCTCTTACCGTTTTCGAGATAATCGACATTTTCCGATTTTAGTCTTTTTGGCACTCAAAATACACAAAATTTGCATAGATTTACCGGGGTATTCCGATAGGGGATCGAAAAATTCATTATTTTTGCGATATCTCTTACCGTTTTCGAGATAATCGACATTTTCCGATTTTAGTCTTTTTGGCACTCAAAATATACAAAATTTTTTAAGATTTTTTTTTTTTTCAATTTAGGACATTCAGCACTTGTTTTTTATATTTGGAAGCATAGATTTACCGGGTGTATTCCGATAGGGGATCGAAAAATCCATTATTTTTGCGATATCTCTTACCGTTTTCGAGATAATCGACATTTTCCGATTTTAGTCTTTTTGGCACTCAAAATACACAAAATTTGCATAGATTTACCGGGGTATTCCGATAGGGGATCGAAAAATTCATTATTTTTGCGATATCTCTTACCGTTTTCGAGATAATCGACATTTTCCGATTTTAGTCTTTTTGGCACTCAAAATATACAAAATTTTTTAAGATTTTTTTTTTTTTCAATTTAGGACATTCAGCACTTGTTTTTTATATTTGGAAGCATAGATTTACCGGGTGTATTCCGATAGGGGATCGAAAAATCCATTATTTTTGCGATATCTCTTACCGTTTTGGAGATAATCGACATTTTCCGATTTTAGTCTTTTTGGCACTCAAAATACACAAAATTTGCATAGATTTACCGGGGTATTCCGATAGGGGATCGAAAAATTCATTATTTTTGCGATATCTCTTACCGTTTTCGAGATAATCGACATTTTCCGATTTTAGTCTTTTTGGCACTCAAAATATACAAAATTTTTTAAGATTTTTTTTTTTTCAATTTAGGACATTCAGCACTTGCTTTTTATATTTGGAAGCATAGATTTACCGGGTGTATTCCGATAGGGGATCGAAAAATCCATTATTTTTGCGATATCTCTTACCGTTTTCGAGATAATCGACATTTTCCGATTTTAGTCTTTTTGGCACTCAAAATACACAAAATTTGCATAGATTTACCGGGGTATTCCGATAGGGGATCGAAAAATTCATTATTTTTGCGATATCTCTTACCGTTTTCGAGATAATCGACATTTTCCGATTTTAGTCTTTTTGGCACTCAAAATATACAAAATTTTTTAAGATTTTTTTTTTTTTCAATTTAGGACATTCAGCACTTGTTTTTTATATTTGGAAGCATAGATTTACCGGGTGTATTCCGATAGGGGATCGAAAAATCCATTATTTTTGCGATATCTCTTACCGTTTTCGAGATAATCGACATTTTCCGATTTTAGTCTTTTTGGCACTCAAAATACACAAAATTTGCATAGATTTACCGGGGTATTCCGATAGGGGATCGAAAAATTCATTATTTTTGCGATATCTCTTACCGTTTTCGAGATAATCGACATTTTCCGATTTTAGTCTTTTTGGCACTCAAAATATACAAAATTTTTTAAGATTTTTTTTTTTTTCAATTTAGGACATTCAGCACTTGTTTTTTATATTTGGAAGCATAGATTTACCGGGTGTATTCCGATAGGGGATCGAAAAATCCATTATTTTTGCGATATCTCTTACCGTTTTCGAGATCATCGACATTTTCCGATTTTAGTCTTTTTGGCACTCAAAATACACAAAATTTGCATAGATTTACCGGGGTATTCCGATAGGGGATCGAAAAATTCATTATTTTTGCGATATCTCTTACCGTTTTCGAGATAATCGACATTTTCCGATTTTAGTCTTTTTGGCACTCAAAATATACAAAATTTTTTAAGATTTTTTTTTTTTTCAATTTAGGACATTCAGCACTTGTTTTTTATATTTGGAAGCATAGATTTACCGAGTGTATTCCGATAGGGGATCGAAAAATCCATTATTTTTGCGATATCTCTTACCGTTTTCGAGATAATCGACATTTTCCGATTTTAGTCTTTTTGGCACTCAAAATACACAAAATTTGCATAGATTTACCGGGGTATTCCGATAGGGGATCGAAAAATTCATTATTTTTGCGATATCTCTTACCGTTTTCGAGATAATCGACATTTTCCGATTTTAGTCTTTTTGGCACTCAAAATATACAAAATTTTTTAAGATTTTTTTTTTTTTTCAATTTAGGACATTCAGCACTTGTTTTTTATATTTGGAAGCATAGATTTACCGGGTGTATTCCGATAGGGGATCGAAAAATCCATTATTTTTGCGATATCTCTTACCGTTTTCGAGATAATCGACATTTTCCGATTTTAGTCTTTTTGGCACTCAAAATACACAAAATTTGCATAGATTTACCGGGGTATTCCGATAGGGGATCGAAAAATTCATTATTTTTGCGATATCTCTTACCGTTTTCGAGATAATCGACATTTTCCGATTTTAGTCTTTTTGGCACTCAAAATATACAAAATTTTTTAAGATTTTTTTTTTTTTCAATTTAGGACATTCAGCACTTGTTTTTTATATTTGGAAGCATAGATTTACCGGGTGTATTCCGATAGGGGATCGAAAAATCCATTATTTTTGCGATATCTCTTACCGTTTTCGAGATAATCGACATTTTCCGATTTTAGTCTTTTTGGCACTCAAAATACACAAAATTTGCATAGATTTACCGGGGTATTCCGATAGGGGATCGAAAAATTCATTATTTTTGCGATATCTCTTACCGTTTTCGAGATAATCGACATTTTCCGATTTTAGTCTTTTTGGCACTCAAAATATACAAAATTTTTTAAGATTTTTTTTTTTTTCAATTTAGGACATTCAGCACTTGTTTTTTATATTTGGAAGCATAGATTTACCGGGTGTATTCCGATAGGGGATCGAAAAATCCATTATTTTTGCGATATCTCTTACCGTTTTCGAGATAATCGACATTTTCCGATTTTAGTCTTTTTGGCACTCAAAATACACAAAATTTGCATAGATTTACCGGGGTATTCCGATAGGGGATCGAAAAATTCATTATTTTTGCGATATCTCTTACCGTTTTCGAGATAATCGACATTTTCCGATTTTAGTCTTTTTGGCACTCAAAATATACAAAATTTTTTAAGATTTTTTTTTTTTTCAATTTAGGACATTCAGCACTTGTTTTTTATATTTGGAAGCATAGATTTACCGGGTGTATTCCGATAGGGGATCGAAAAATCCATTATTTTTGCGATATCTCTTACCGTTTTCGAGATAATCGACATTTTCCGATTTTAGTCTTTTTGGCTCTCAAAATACACAAAATTTGCATAGATTTACCGGGGTATTCCGATAGGGGATCGAAAAATTCATTATTTTTGCGATATCTCTTACCGTTTTCGAGATAATCGACATTTTCCGATTTTAGTCTTTTTGGCACTCAAAATATACAAAATTTTTTAAGATTTTTTTTTTTTTCAATTTAGGACATTCAGCACTTGTTTTTTATATTTGGAAGCATAGATTTACCGGGTGTATTCCGATAGGGGATCGAAAAATCCATTATTTTTGCGATATCTCTTACCGTTTTCGAGATAATCGACATTTTCCGATTTTAGTCTTTTTGGCACTCAAAATACACAAAATTTGCATAGATTTACCGGGGTATTCCGATAGGGGATCGAAAAATTCATTATTTTTGCGATATCTCTTACCGTTTTCGAGATAATCGACATTTTCCGATTTTAGTCTTTTTGGCACTCAAAATATACAAAATTTTTTAAGATTTTTTTTTTTTTCAATTTAGGACATTCAGCACTTGTTTTTTATATTTGGAAGCATAGATTTACCGGGTGTATTCCGATAGGGGATCGAAAAATCCATTATTTTTGCGATATCTCTTACCGTTTTCGAGATAATCGACATTTTCCGATTTTAGTCTTTTTGGCACTCAAAATACACAAAATTTGCATAGATTTACCGGGGTATTCCGATAGGGGATCGAAAAATTCATTATTTTTGCGATATCTCTTACCGTTTTCGAGATAATCGACATTTTCCGATTTTAGTATTTTTGGCACTCAAAATACACAAAATTTGCATAGATTTACCGGGGTATTCCGATAGGGGATCGAAAAATTCATTATTTTTGCGATATCTCTTACCGTTTTCGAGATAATCGACATTTTCCGATTTTAGTCTTTTTGGCACTCAAAATATACAAAATTTTTTAAGATTTTTTTTTTTTTCAATTTAGGACATTCAGCACTTGTTTTTTATATTTGGAAGCATAGATTTACCGGGTGTATTCCGATAGGGGATCGAAAAATCCATTATTTTTGCGATATCTCTTACCGTTTTCGAGATAATCGACATTTTCCGATTTTAGTCTTTTTGGCACTCAAAATACACAAAATTTGCATAGATTTACCGGGGTATTCCGATAGGGGATCGAAAAATTCATTATTTTTGCGATATCTCTTACCGTTTTCGAGATAATCGACATTTTCCGATTTTAGTCTTTTTGGCACTCAAAATATACAAAATTTTTTAAGATTTTTTTTTTTTTCAATTTAGGACATTCAGCACTTGTTTTTTATATTTGGAAGCATAGATTTACCGGGTGTACTCCGATAGGGGATCGAAAAATCCATTATTTTTGCGATATCTCTTACCGTTTTCGAGATAATCGACATTTTCCGATTTTAGTCTTTTTGGCACTCAAAATACACAAAATTTGCATAGATTTACCGGGGTATTCCGATAGGGGATCGAAAAATTCATTATTTTTGCGATATCTCTTACCGTTTTCGAGATAATCGACATTTTCCGATTTTAGTCTTTTTGGCACTCAAAATATACAAAATTTTTTAAGATTTTTTTTTTTTCAATTTAGGACATTCAGCACTTGTTTTTTATATTTGGAAGCGATTTACCGGGTGTATTCCGATAGGGGATCGAAAAATCCATTATTTTTGCGATATCTCTTACCGTTTTCGAGATAATCGACATTTTCCGATTTTAGTCTTTTTGGCACTCAAAATACACAAAATTTGCATAGATTTACCGGGGTATTCCGATAGGGGATCGAAAAATTCATTATTTTTGCGATATCTCTTACCGTTTTCGAGATAATCGACATTTTCCGATTTTAGTCTTTTTGGCACTCAAAATATACAAAATTTTTTAAGATTTTTTTTTTTTTCAATTTAGGACATTCAGCACTTGTTTTTTATATTTGGAAGCATAGATTTACCGGGTGTATTCCGATAGGGGATCGAAAAATCCATTATTTTTGCGATATCTCTTACCGTTTTCGAGATAATCGACATTTTCCGATTTTAGTCTTTTTGGCACTCAAAATACACAAAATTTGCATAGATTTACCGGGGTATTCCGATAGGGGATCGAAAAATTCATTATTTTTGCGATATCTCTTACCGTTTTCGAGATAATCGACATTTTCCGATTTTAGTATTTTTGGCACTCAAAATATACAAAATTTTTTAAGATTTTTTTTTTTTTCAATTTAGGACATTCAGCACTTGTTTTTTATATTTGGAAGCATAGATTTACCGGGTGTATTCCGATAGGGGATCGAAAAATCCATTATTTTTGCGATATCTCTTACCGTTTTCGAGATAATCGACATTTTCCGATTTTAGTCTTTTTGGCACTCAAAATACACAAAATTTGCATAGATTTACCGGGGTATTCCGATAGGGGATCGAAAAATTCATTATTTTTGCGATATCTCTTACCGTTTTCGAGATAATCGACATTTTCCGATTTTAGTCTTTTTGGCACTCAAAATATACAAAATTTTTTAAGATTTTTTTTTTTTTCAATTTAGGACATTCAGCACTTGTTTTTTATATTTGGAAGCATAGATTTACCGGGTGTATTCCGATAGGGGATCGAAAAATCCATTATTTTTGCGATATCTCTTACCGTTTTCGAGATAATCGACATTTTCCGATTTTAGTCTTTTTGGCACTCAAAATACACAAAATTTGCATAGATTTACCGGGGTATTCCGATAGGGGATCGAAAAATTCATTATTTTTGCGATATCTCTTACCGTTTTCGAGATAATCGACATTTTCCGATTTTAGTCTTTTTGGCACTCAAAATATACAAAATTTTTTAAGATTTTTTTTTTTTTCAATTTAGGACATTCAGCACTTGTTTTTTATATTTGGAAGCATAGATTTACCGGGTGTATTCCGATAGGGGATCGAAAAATCCATTATTTTTGCGATATCTCTTACCGTTTTCGAGATAATCGACATTTTCCGATTTTAGTCTTTTTGGCACTCAAAATACACAAAATTTGCATAGATTTACCGGGGTATTCCGATAGGGGATCGAAAAATTCATTATTTTTGCGATATCTCTTACCGTTTTCGAGATAATCGACATTTTCCGATTTTAGTATTTTTGGCACTCAAAATATACAAAATTTTTTAAGATTTTTTTTTTTTTCAATTTAGGACATTCAGCACTTGTTTTTTATATTTGGAAGCATAGATTTACCGGGTGTATTCCGATAGGGGATCGAAAAATCCATTATTTTTGCGATATCTCTTACCGTTTTCGAGATAATCGACATTTTCCGATTTTAGTCTTTTTGGCACTCAAAATACACAAAATTTGCATAGATTTACCGGGGTATTCCGATAGGGGATCGAAAAATTCATTATTTTTGCGATATCTCTTACCGTTTTCGAGATAATCGACATTTTCCGATTTTAGTCTTTTTGGCACTCAAAATATACAAAATTTTTTAAGATTTTTTTTTTTTCAATTTAGGACATTCAGCACTTGTTTTTTATATTTGGAAGCATAGATTTACCGGGTGTATTCCGATAGGGGATCGAAAAATCCATTATTTTTGCGATATCTCTTACCGTTTTCGAGATAATCGACATTTTCCGATTTTAGTCTTTTTGGCACTCAAAATACACAAAATTTGCATAGATTTACCGGGGTATTCCGATAGGGGATCGAAAAATTCATTATTTTTGCGATATCTCTTACCGTTTTCGAGATAATCGACATTTTCCGATTTTAGTCTTTTTGGCACTCAAAATATACAAAATTTTTTAAGATTTTTTTTTTTTCAATTTAGGACATTCAGCACTTGTTTTTTATATTTGGAAGCATAGATTTACCGGGTGTATTCCGATAGGGGATCGAAAAATCCATTATTTTTGCGATATCTCTTACCGTTTTCGAGATAATCGACATTTTCCGATTTTAGTCTTTTTGGCACTCAAAATACACAAAATTTGCATAGATTTACCGGGGTATTCCGATAGGGGATCGAAAAATTCATTATTTTTGCGATATCTCTTACCGTTTTCGAGATAATCGACATTTTCCGATTTTAGTCTTTTTGGCACTCAAAATATACAAAATTTTTTAAGATTTTTTTTTTTTTCAATTTAGGACATTCAGCACTTGTTTTTTATATTTGGAAGCATAGATTTACCGGGTGTATTCCGATAGGGGATCGAAAAATCCATTATTTTTGCGATATCTCTTACCGTTTTCGAGATAATCGACATTTTCCGATTTTAGTCTTTTTGGCACTCAAAATACACAAAATTTGCATAGATTTACCGGGGTATTCCGATAGGGGATCGAAAAATTCATTATTTTTGCGATATCTCTTACCGTTTTCGAGATAATCGACATTTTCCGATTTTAGTCTTTTTGGCACTCAAAATATACAAAATTTTTTAAGATTTTTTTTTTTTTCAATTTAGGACATTCAGCACTTGTTTTTTATATTTGGAAGCATAGATTTACCGGGTGTATTCCGATAGGGGATCGAAAAATCCATTATTTTTGCGATATCTCTTACCGTTTTCGAGATAATCGACATTTTCCGATTTTAGTCTTTTTGGCACTCAAAATACACAAAATTTGCATAGATTTACCGGGGTATTCCGATAGGGGATCGAAAAATTCATTATTTTTGCGATATCTCTTACCGTTTTCGAGATAATCGACATTTTCCGATTTTAGTATTTTTGGCACTCAAAATATACAAAATTTTTTAAGATTTTTTTTTTTTTCAATTTAGGACATTCAGCACTTGTTTTTTATATTTGGAAGCATAGATTTACCGGGTGTATTCCGATAGGGGATCGAAAAATCCATTATTTTTGCGATATCTCTTACCGTTTTCGAGATAATCGACATTTTCCGATTTTAGTCTTTTTGGCACTCAAAATACACAAAATTTGCGTAGATTTACCGGGGTATTCCGATAGGGGATCGAAAAATTCATTATTTTTGCGATATCTCTTACCGTTTTCGAGATAATCGACATTTTCCGATTTTAGTCTTTTTGGCACTCAAAATATACAAAATTTTTTAAGATTTTTTTTTTTTCAATTTAGGACATTCAGCACTTGTTTTTTATATTTGGAAGCATAGATTTACCGGGTGTATTCCGATAGGGGATCGAAAAATCCATTATTTTTGCGATATCTCTTACCGTTTTCGAGATAATCGACATTTTCCGATTTTAGTCTTTTTGGCACTCAAAATACACAAAATTTGCATAGATTTACCGGGGTATTCCGATAGGGGATCGAAAAATTCATTATTTTTGCGATATCTCTTACCGTTTTCGAGATAATCGACATTTTCCGATTTTAGTCTTTTTGGCACTCAAAATATACAAAATTTTTTAAGATTTTTTTTTTTTTCAATTTAGGACATTCAGCACTTGTTTTTTATATTTGGAAGCATAGATTTACCGGGTGTATTCCGATAGGGGATCGAAAAATCCATTATTTTTGCGATATCTCTTACCGTTTTCGAGATAATCGACATTTTCCGATTTTAGTCTTTTTGGCACTCAAAATACACAAAATTTGCATAGATTTACCGGGGTATTCCGATAGGGGATCGAAAAATTCATTATTTTTGCGATATCTCTTACCGTTTTCGAGATAATCGACATTTTCCGATTTTAGTCTTTTTGGCACTCAAAATATACAAAATTTTTAAGATTTTTTTTTTTTTCAATTTAGGACATTCAGCACTTGTTTTTTATATTTGGAAGCATAGATTTACCGGGTGTATTCCGATAGGGGATCGAAAAATCCATTATTTTTGCGATATCTCTTACCGTTTTCGAGATAATCGACATTTTCCGATTTTAGTCTTTTTGGCACTCAAAATACACAAAATTTGCATAGATTTACCGGGGTATTCCGATAGGGGATCGAAAAATTCATTATTTTTGCGATATCTCTTACCGTTTTCGAGATAATCGACATTTTCCGATTTTAGTCTTTTTGGCACTCAAAATATACAAAATTTTTTAAGATTTTTTTTTTTTCAATTTAGGACATTCAGCACTTGTTTTTTATATTTGGAAGCATAGATTTACCGGGTGTATTCCGATAGGGGATCGAAAAATCCATTATTTTTGCGATATCTCTTACCGTTTTCGAGATAATCGACATTTTCCGATTTTAGTCTTTTTGGCACTCAAAATACACAAAATTTGCATAGATTTACCGGGGTATTCCGATAGGGGATCGAAAAATTCATTATTTTTGCGATATCTCTTACCGTTTTCGAGATAATCGACATTTTCCGATTTTAGTCTTTTTGGCACTCAAAATATACAAAATTTTTTAAGATTTTTTTTTTTTTCAATTTAGGACATTCAGCACTTGTTTTTTATATTTGGAAGCATAGATTTACCGGGTGTATTCCGATAGGGGATCGAAAAATCCATTATTTTTGCGATATCTCTTACCGTTTTCGAGATAATCGACATTTTCCGATTTTAGTCTTTTTGGCACTCAAAATACACAAAATTTGCATAGATTTACCGGGGTATTCCGATAGGGGATCGAAAAATTCATTATTTTTGCGATATCTCTTACCGTTTTCGAGATAATCGACATTTTCCGATTTTAGTCTTTTTGGCACTCAAAATACACAAAATTTGCATAGATTTACCGGGGTATTCCGATAGGGGATCGAAAAATTCATTATTTTTGCGATATCTCTTACCGTTTTCGAGATAATCGACATTTTCCGATTTTAGTCTTTTTGGCACTCAAAATATACAAAATTTTTTAAGATTTTTTTTTTTTTCAATTTAGGACATTCAGCACTTGTTTTTTATATTTGGAAGCATAGATTTACCGGGTGTATTCCGATAGGGGATCGAAAAATCCATTATTTTTGCGATATCTCTTACCGTTTTCGAGATAATCGACATTTTCCGATTTTAGTCTTTTTGGCACTCAAAATACACAAAATTTGCATAGATTTACCAGGGTATTCCGATAGGGGATCGAAAAATTCATTATTTTTGCGATATCTCTTACCGTTTTCGAGATAATCGACATTTTCCGATTTTAGTCTTTTTGGCACTCAAAATATACAAAATTTTTTAAGATTTTTTTTTTTTTCAATTTAGGACATTCAGCACTTGTTTTTTATATTTGGAAGCATAGATTTACCGGGTGTATTCCGATAGGGGATCGAAAAATCCATTATTTTTGCGATATCTCTTACCGTTTTCGAGATAATCGACATTTTCCGATTTTAGTCTTTTTGGCACTCAAAATACACAAAATTTGCATAGATTTACCGGGGTATTCCGATAGGGGATCGAAAAATTCATTATTTTTGCGATATCTCTTACCGTTTTCGAGATAATCGACATTTTCCGATTTTAGTCTTTTTGGCACTCAAAATATACAAAATTTTTTAAGATTTTTTTTTTTTTCAATTTAGGACATTCAGCACTTGTTTTTTATATTTGGAAGCATAGATTTACCGGGTGTATTCCGATAGGGGATCGAAAAATCCATTATTTTTGCGATATCTCTTACCGTTTTCGAGATAATAGACATTTTCCGATTTTAGTCTTTTTGGCACTCAAAATACACAAAATTTGCATAGATTTACCGGGGTATTCCGATAGGGGATCGAAAAATTCATTATTTTTGCGATATCTCTTACCGTTTTCGAGATAATCGACATTTTCCGATTTTAGTCTTTTTGGCACTCAAAATATACAAAATTTTTTAAGATTTTTTTTTTTTTCAATTTAGGACATTCAGCACTTGTTTTTTATATTTGGAAGCATAGATTTACCGGGTGTATTCCGATAGGGGATCGAAAAATCCATTATTTTTGCGATATCTCTTACCGTTTTCGAGATAATCGACATTTTCCGATTTTAGTCTTTTTGGCACTCAAAATACACAAAATTTGCATAGATTTACCGGGGTATTCCGATAGGGGATCGAAAAATTCATTATTTTTGCGATATCTCTTACCGTTTTCGAGATAATCGACATTTTCCGATTTTAGTCTTTTTGGCACTCAAAATATACAAAATTTTTTAAGATTTTTTTTTTTTTCAATTTAGGACATTCAGCACTTGTTTTTTATATTTGGAAGCATAGATTTACCGGGTGTATTCCGATAGGGGATCGAAAAATCCATTATTTTTGCGATATCTCTTACCGTTTTCGAGATAATCGACATTTTCCGATTTTAGTCTTTTTGGCACTCAAAATACACAAAATTTGCATAGATTTACCGGGGTATTCCGATAGGGGATCGAAAAATTCATTATTTTTGCGATATCTCTTACCGTTTTCGAGATAATCGACATTTTCCGATTTTAGTCTTTTTGGCACTCAAAATATACAAAATTTTTTAAGATTTTTTTTTTTTTCAATTTAGGACATTCAGCACTTGTTTTTTATATTTGGAAGCATAGATTTACCGGGTGTATTCCGATAGGGGATCGAAAAATCCATTATTTTTGCGATATCTCTTACCGTTTTCGAGATAATCGACATTTTCCGATTTTAGTCTTTTTGGCACTCAAAATACACAAAATTTGCATAGATTTACCGGGGTATTCCGATAGGGGATCGAAAAATTCATTATTTTTGCGATATCTCTTACCGTTTTCGAGATAATCGACATTTTCCGATTTTAGTCTTTTTGGCACTCAAAATATACAAAATTTTTTAAGATTTTTTTTTTTTTCAATTTAGGACATTCAGCACTTGTTTTTTATATTTGGAAGCATAGATTTACCGGGTGTATTCCGATAGGGGATCGAAAAATCCATTATTTTTGCGATATCTCTTACCGTTTTCGAGATAATCGACATTTTCCGATTTTAGTCTTTTTGGCACTCAAAATACACAAAATTTGCATAGATTTACCGGGGTATTCCGATAGGGGATCGAAAAATTCATTATTTTTGCGATATCTCTTACCGTTTTCGAGATAATCGACATTTTCCGATTTTAGTCTTTTTGGCACTCAAAATATACAAAATTTTTTAAGATTTTTTTTTTTTTCAATTTAGGACATTCAGCACTTGTTTTTTATATTTGGAAGCATAGATTTACCGGGTGTATTCCGATAGGGGATCGAAAAATCCATTATTTTTGCGATATCTCTTACCGTTTTCGAGATAATCGACATTTTCCGATTTTAGTCTTTTTGGCACTCAAAATACACAAAATTTGCATAGATTTACCGGGGTATTCCGATAGGGGATCGAAAAATTCATTATTTTTGCGATATCTCTTACCGTTTTCGAGATAATCGACATTTTCCGATTTTAGTCTTTTTGGCACTCAAAATATACAAAATTTTTTAAGATTTTTTTTTTTTTCAATTTAGGACATTCAGCACTTGTTTTTTATATTTGGAAGCATAGATTTACCGGGTGTATTCCGATAGGGGATCGAAAAATCCATTATTTTTGCGATATCTCTTACCGTTTTCGAGATAATCGACATTTTCCGATTTTAGTCTTTTTGGCACTCAAAATACACAAAATTTGCATAGATTTACCGGGGTATTCCGATAGGGGATCGAAAAATTCATTATTTTTGCGATATCTCTTACCGTTTTCGAGATAATCGACATTTTCCGATTTTAGTCTTTTTGGCACTCAAAATATACAAAATTTTTTAAGATTTTTTTTTTTTTCAATTTAGGACATTCAGCACTTGTTTTTTATATTTGGAAGCATAGATTTACCGGGTGTATTCCGATAGGGGATCGAAAAATCCATTATTTTTGCGATATCTCTTACCGTTTTCGAGATAATCGACATTTTCCGATTTTAGTCTTTTTGGCACTCAAAATACACAAAATTTGCATAGATTTACCGGGGTATTCCGATAGGGGATCGAAAAATTCATTATTTTTGCGATATCTCTTACCGTTTTCGAGATAATCGACATTTTCCGATTTTAGTCTTTTTGGCACTCAAAATATACAAAATTTTTTAAGATTTTTTTTTTTTTCAATTTAGGACATTCAGCACTTGTTTTTTATATTTGGAAGCATAGATTTACCGGGTGTATTCCGATAGGGGATCGAAAAATCCATTATTTTTGCGATATCTCTTACCGTTTTCGAGATAATCGACATTTTCCGATTTTAGTCTTTTTGGCACTCAAAATACACAAAATTTGCATAGATTTACCGGGGTATTCCGATAGGGGATCGAAAAATTCATTATTTTTGCGATATCTCTTACCGTTTTCGAGATAATCGACATTTTCCGATTTTAGTCTTTTTGGCACTCAAAATATACAAAATTTTTTAAGATTTTTTTTTTTTTCAATTTAGGACATTCAGCACTTGTTTTTTATATTTGGAAGCATAGATTTACCGGGTGTATTCCGATAGGGGATCGAAAAATCCATTATTTTTGCGATATCTCTTACCGTTTTCGAGATAATCGACATTTTCCGATTTTAGTCTTTTTGGCACTCAAAATACACAAAATTTGCATAGATTTACCGGGGTATTCCGATAGGGGATCGAAAAATTCATTATTTTTGCGATATCTCTTACCGTTTTCGAGATAATCGACATTTTCCGATTTTAGTCTTTTTGGCACTCAAAATATACAAAATTTTTTAAGATTTTTTTTTTTTTCAATTTAGGACATTCAGCACTTGTTTTTTATATTTGGAAGCATAGATTTACCGGGTGTATTCCGATAGGGGATCGAAAAATCCATTATTTTTGCGATATCTCTTACCGTTTTCGAGATAATCGACATTTTCCGATTTTAGTCTTTTTGGCACTCAAAATACACAAAATTTGCATAGATTTACCGGGGTATTCCGATAGGGGATCGAAAAATTCATTATTTTTGCGATATCTCTTACCGTTTTCGAGATAATCGACATTTTCCGATTTTAGTCTTTTTGGCACTCAAAATATACAAAATTTTTTAAGATTTTTTTTTTTTTCAATTTAGGACATTCAGCACTTGTTTTTTATATTTGGAAGCATAGATTTACCGGGTGTATTCCGATAGGGGATCGAAAAATCCATTATTTTTGCGATATCTCTTACCGTTTTCGAGATAATCGACATTTTCCGATTTTAGTCTTTTTGGCACTCAAAATACACAAAATTTGCATAGATTTACCGGGGTATTCCGATAGGGGATCGAAAAATTCATTATTTTTGCGATATCTCTTACCGTTTTCGAGATAATCGACATTTTCCGATTTTAGTCTTTTTGGCACTCAAAATACACAAAATTTGCATAGATTTACCGGGGTATTCCGATAGGGGATCGAAAAATTCATTATTTTTGCGATATCTCTTACCGTTTTCGAGATAATCGACATTTTCCGATTTTAGTCTTTTTGGCACTCAAAATATACAAAATTTTTTAAGATTTTTTTTTTTTTCAATTTAGGACATTCAGCACTTGTTTTTTATATTTGGAAGCATAGATTTACCGGGTGTATTCCGATAGGGGATCGAAAAATCCATTATTTTTGCGATATCTCTTACCGTTTTCGAGATAATCGACATTTTCCGATTTTAGTCTTTTTGGCACTCAAAATACACAAAATTTGCATAGATTTACCGGGGTATTCCGATAGGGGATCGAAAAATTCATTATTTTTGCGATATCTCTTACCGTTTTCGAGATAATCGACATTTTCCGATTTTAGTCTTTTTGGCACTCAAAATACACAAAATTTGCATAGATTTACCGGGGTATTCCGATAGGGGATCGAAAAATTCATTATTTTTGCGATATCTCTTACCGTTTTCGAGATAATCGACATTTTCCGATTTTAGTCTTTTTGGCACTCAAAATATACAAAATTTTTTAAGATTTTTTTTTTTTCAATTTAGGACATTCAGCACTTGTTTTTTATATTTGGAAGCATAGATTTACCGGGTGTATTCCGATAGGGGATCGAAAAATCCATTATTTTTGCGATATCTCTTACCGTTTTCGAGATAATCGACATTTTCCGATTTTAGTCTTTTTGGCACTCAAAATACACAAAATTTGCATAGATTTACCGGGGTATTCCGATAGGGGATCGAAAAATTCATTATTTTTGCGATATCTCTTACCGTTTTCGAGATAATCGACATTTTCCGATTTTAGTCTTTTTGGCACTCAAAATATACAAAATTTTTTAAGATTTTTTTTTTTTCAATTTAGGACATTCAGCACTTGTTTTTTATATTTGGAAGCATAGATTTACCGCGTGTATTCCGATAGGGGATCGAAAAATTCATTATTTTTGCGATATCTCTTACCGTTTTCGAGATAATCGACATTTTCCGATTTTAGTCTTTTTGGCACTCAAAATATACAAAATTTTTTAAGATTTTTTTTTTTTTCAATTTAGGACATTCAGCACTTGTTTTTTATATTTGGAAGCATAGATTTACCGGGTGTATTCCGATAGGGGATCGAAAAATCCATTATTTTTGCGATATCTCTTACCGTTTTCGAGATAATCGACATTTTCCGATTTTAGTCTTTTTGGCACTCAAAATACACAAAATTTGCATAGATTTACCGGGGTATTCCGATAGGGGATCGAAAAATTCATTATTTTTGCGATATCTCTTACCGTTTTCGAGATAATCGACATTTTCCGATTTTAGTCTTTTTGGCACTCAAAATATACAAAATTTTTTAAGATTTTTTTTTTTTTCAATTTAGGACATTCAGCACTTGTTTTTTATATTTGGAAGCATAGATTTACCGGGTGTATTCCGATAGGGGATCGAAAAATCCATTATTTTTGCGATATCTCTTACCGTTTTCGAGATAATCGACATTTTCCGATTTTAGTCTTTTTGGCACTCAAAATACACAAAATTTGCATAGATTTACCGGGGTATTCCGATAGGGGATCGAAAAATTCATTATTTTTGCGATATCTCTTACCGTTTTCGAGATAATCGACATTTTCCGATTTTAGTCTTTTTGGCACTCAAAATATACAAAATTTTTTAAGATTTTTTTTTTTTTCAATTTAGGACATTCAGCACTTGTTTTTTATATTTGGAAGCATAGATTTACCGGGTGTATTCCGATAGGGGATCGAAAAATCCATTATTTTTGCGATATCTCTTACCGTTTTCGAGATAATCGACATTTTCCGATTTTAGTCTTTTTGGCACTCAAAATACACAAAATTTGCATAGATTTACCGGGGTATTCCGATAGGGGATCGAAAAATTCATTATTTTTGCGATATCTCTTACCGTTTTCGAGATAATCGACATTTTCCGATTTTAGTCTTTTTGGCACTCAAAATATACAAAATTTTTTAAGATTTTTTTTTTTTTCAATTTAGGACATTCAGCACTTGTTTTTTATATTTGGAAGCATAGATTTACCGGGTGTATTCCGATAGGGGATCGAAAAATCCATTATTTTTGCGATATCTCTTACCGTTTTCGAGATAATCGACATTTTCCGATTTTAGTCTTTTTGGCACTCAAAATACACAAAATTTGCATAGATTTACCGGGGTATTCCGATAGGGGATCGAAAAATTCATTATTTTTGCGATATCTCTTACCGTTTTCGAGATAATCGACATTTTCCGATTTTAGTCTTTTTGGCACTCAAAATATACAAAATTTTTTAAGATTTTTTTTTTTTTCAATTTAGGACATTCAGCACTTGTTTTTTATATTTGGAAGCATAGATTTACCGGGTGTATTCCGATAGGGGATCGAAAAATCCATTATTTTTGCGATATCTCTTACCGTTTTCGAGATAATCGACATTTTCCGATTTTAGTCTTTTTGGCACTCAAAATACACAAAATTTGCATAGATTTACCGGGGTATTCCGATAGGGGATCGAAAAATTCATTATTTTTGCGATATCTCTTACCGTTTTCGAGATAATCGACATTTTCCGATTTTAGTCTTTTTGGCACTCAAAATATACAAAATTTTTTAAGATTTTTTTTTTTTTCAATTTAGGACATTCAGCACTTGTTTTTTATATTTGGAAGCATAGATTTACCGGGTGTATTCCGATAGGGGATCGAAAAATCCATTATTTTTGCGATATCTCTTACCGTTTTCGAGATAATCGACATTTTCCGATTTTAGTCTTTTTGGCACTCAAAATACACAAAATTTGCATAGATTTACCGGGGTATTCCGATAGGGGATCGAAAAATTCATTATTTTTGCGATATCTCTTACCGTTTTCGAGATAATCGACATTTTCCGATTTTAGTCTTTTTGGCACTCAAAATATACAAAATTTTTTAAGATTTTTTTTTTTTTCAATTTAGGACATTCAGCACTTGTTTTTTATATTTGGAAGCATAGATTTACCGGGTGTATTCCGATAGGGGATCGAAAAATCCATTATTTTTGCGATATCTCTTACCGTTTTCGAGATAATCGACATTTTCCGATTTTAGTCTTTTTGGCACTCAAAATACACAAAATTTGCATAGATTTACCGGGGTATTCCGATAGGGGATCGAAAAATTCATTATTTTTGCGATATCTCTTACCGTTTTCGAGATAATCGACATTTTCCGATTTTAGTATTTTTGGCACTCAAAATATACAAAATTTTTTAAGATTTTTTTTTTTTTCAATTTAGGACATTCAGCACTTGTTTTTTATATTTGGAAGCATAGATTTACCGGGTGTATTCCGATAGGGGATCGAAAAATCCATTATTTTTGCGATATCTCTTACCGTTTTCGAGATAATCGACATTTTCCGATTTTAGTCTTTTTGGCACTCAAAATACACAAAATTTGCATAGATTTACCGGGGTATTCCGATAGGGGATCGAAAAATTCATTATTTTTGCGATATCTCTTACCGTTTTCGAGATAATCGACATTTTCCGATTTTAGTCTTTTTGGCACTCAAAATATACAAAATTTTTTAAGATTTTTTTTTTTTTCAATTTAGGACATTCAGCACTTGTTTTTTATATTTGGAAGCATAGATTTACCGGGTGTATTCCGATAGGGGATCGAAAAATCCATTATTTTTGCGATATCTCTTACCGTTTTCGAGATAATCGACATTTTCCGATTTTAGTCTTTTTGGCACTCAAAATATACAAAATTTTTTAAGATTTTTTTTTTTTTCAATTTAGGACATTCAGCACTTGTTTTTTATATTTGGAAGCATAGATTTACCGGGTGTATTCCGATAGGGGATCGAAAAATCCATTATTTTTGCGATATCTCTTACCGTTTTCGAGATAATCGACATTTTCCGATTTTAGTCTTTTTGGCACTCAAAATACACAAAATTTGCATAGATTTACCGGGGTATTCCGATAGGGGATCGAAAAATTCATTATTTTTGCGATATCTCTTACCGTTTTCGAGATAATCGACATTTTCCGATTTTAGTCTTTTTGGCACTCAAAATATACAAAATTTTTTAAGATTTTTTTTTTTTTCAATTTAGGACATTCAGCACTTGTTTTTTATATTTGGAAGCATAGATTTACCGGGTGTATTCCGATAGGGGATCGAAAAATCCATTATTTTTGCGATATCTCTTACCGTTTTCGAGATAATCGACATTTTCCGATTTTAGTCTTTTTGGCACTCAAAATACACAAAATTTGCATAGATTTACCGGGGTATTCCGATAGGGGATCGAAAAATTCATTATTTTTGCGATATCTCTTACCGTTTTCGAGATAATCGACATTTTCCGATTTTAGTCTTTTTGGCACTCAAAATATACAAAATTTTTTAAGATTTTTTTTTTTTTCAATTTAGGACATTCAGCACTTGTTTTTTATATTTGGAAGCATAGATTTACCGGGTGTATTCCGATAGGGGATCGAAAAATCCATTATTTTTGCGATATCTCTTACCGTTTTCGAGATAATCGACATTTTCCGATTTTAGTCTTTTTGGCACTCAAAATACACAAAATTTGCATAGATTTACCGGGGTATTCCGATAGGGGATCGAAAAATTCATTATTTTTGCGATATCTCTTACCGTTTTCGAGATAATCGACATTTTCCGATTTTAGTCTTTTTGGCACTCAAAATATACAAAATTTTTTAAGATTTTTTTTTTTTTCAATTTAGGACATTCAGCACTTGTTTTTTATATTTGGAAGCATAGATTTACCGGGTGTATTCCGATAGGGGATCGAAAAATCCATTATTTTTGCGATATCTCTTACCGTTTTCGAGATAATCGACATTTTCCGATTTTAGTCTTTTTGGCACTCAAAATACACAAAATTTGCATAGATTTACCGGGGTATTCCGATAGGGGATCGAAAAATTCATTATTTTTGCGATATCTCTTACCGTTTTCGAGATAATCGACATTTTCCGATTTTAGTCTTTTTGGCACTCAAAATATACAAAATTTTTTAAGATTTTTTTTTTTTTCAATTTAGGACATTCAGCACTTGTTTTTTATATTTGGAAGCATAGATTTACCGGGTGTATTCCGATAGGGGATCGAAAAATCCATTATTTTTGCGATATCTCTTACCGTTTTCGAGATAATCGACATTTTCCGATTTTAGTCTTTTTGGCACTCAAAATACACAAAATTTGCATAGATTTACCGGGGTATTCCGATAGGGGATCGAAAAATTCATTATTTTTGCGATATCTCTTACCGTTTTCGAGATAATCGACATTTTCCGATTTTAGTATTTTTGGCACTCAAAATATACAAAATTTTTTAAGATTTTTTTTTTTTTCAATTTAGGACATTCAGCACTTGTTTTTTATATTTGGAAGCATAGATTTACCGGGTGTATTCCGATAGGGGATCGAAAAATCCATTATTTTTGCGATATCTCTTACCGTTTTCGAGATAATCGACATTTTCCGATTTTAGTCTTTTTGGCACTCAAAATACACAAAATTTGCATAGATTTACCGGGGTATTCCGATAGGGGATCGAAAAATTCATTATTTTTGCGATATCTCTTACCGTTTTCGAGATAATCGACATTTTCCGATTTTAGTCTTTTTGGCACTCAAAATATACAAAATTTTTTAAGATTTTTTTTTTTTTCAATTTAGGACATTCAGCACTTGTTTTTTATATTTGGAAGCATAGATTTACCGGGTGTATTCCGATAGGGGATCGAAAAATCCATTATTTTTGCGATATCTCTTACCGTTTTCGAGATAATCGACATTTTCCGATTTTAGTCTTTTTGGCACTCAAAATATACAAAATTTTTTAAGATTTTTTTTTTTTTCAATTTAGGACATTCAGCACTTGTTTTTTATATTTGGAAGCATAGATTTACCGGGTGTATTCCGATAGGGGATCGAAAAATCCATTATTTTTGCGATATCTCTTACCGTTTTCGAGATAATCGACATTTTCCGATTTTAGTCTTTTTGGCACTCAAAATACACAAAATTTGCATAGATTTACCGGGGTATTCCGATAGGGGATCGAAAAATTCATTATTTTTGCGATATCTCTTACCGTTTTCGAGATAATCGACATTTTAGTCTTTTTGGCACTCAAAATATACAAAATTTTTTAAGATTTTTTTTTTTTTCAATTTAGGACATTCAGCACTTGTTTTTTATATTTGGAAGCATAGATTTACCGGGTGTATTCCGATAGGGGATCGAAAAATCCATTATTTTTGCGATATCTCTTACCGTTTTCGAGATAATCGACATTTTCCGATTTTAGTCTTTTTGGCACTCAAAATACACAAAATTTGCTTAGATTTACCGGGGTATTCCGATAGGGGATCGAAAAATTCATTATTTTTGCGATATCTCTTACCGTTTTCGAGATAATCGACATTTTCCGATTTTAGTCTTTTTGGCACTCAAAATATACAAAATTTTTTAAGATTTTTTTTTTTTTCAATTTAGGACATTCAGCACTTGTTTTTTATATTTGGAAGCATAGATTTACCGGGTGTATTCCGATAGGGGATCGAAAAATCCATTATTTTTGCGATATCTCTTACCGTTTTCGAGATAATCGACATTTTCCGATTTTAGTCTTTTTGGCACTCAAAATACACAAAATTTGCATAGATTTACCGGGGTATTCCGATAGGGGATCGAAAAATTCATTATTTTTGCGATATCTCTTACCGTTTTCGAGATAATCGACATTTTCCGATTTTAGTCTTTTTGGCACTCAAAATATACAAAATTTTTTAAGATTTTTTTTTTTTTCAATTTAGGACATTCAGCACTTGTTTTTTATATTTGGAAGCATAGATTTACCGGGTGTATTCCGATAGGGGATCGAAAAATCCATTATTTTTGCGATATCTCTTACCGTTTTCGAGATAATCGACATTTTCCGATTTTAGTCTTTTTGGCACTCAAAATACACAAAATTTGCATAGATTTACCGGGGTATTCCGATAGGGGATCGAAAAATTCATTATTTTTGCGATATCTCTTACCGTTTTCGAGATAATCGACATTTTCCGATTTTAGTCTTTTTGGCACTCAAAATATACAAAATTTTTTAAGATTTTTTTTTTTTTCAATTTAGGACATTCAGCACTTGTTTTTTATATTTGGAAGCATAGATTTACCGGGTGTATTCCGATAGGGGATCGAAAAATCCATTATTTTTGCGATATCTCTTACCGTTTTCGAGATAATCGACATTTTCCGATTTTAGTCTTTTTGGCACTCAAAATACACAAAATTTGCATAGATTTACCGGGGTATTCCGATAGGGGATCGAAAAATTCATTATTTTTGCGATATCTCTTACCGTTTTCGAGATAATCGACATTTTCTGATTTTAGTCTTTTTGGCACTCAAAATATACAAAATTTTTTAAGATTTTTTTTTTTTTTCAATTTAGGACATTCAGCACTTGTTTTTTATATTTGGAAGCATAGATTTACCGGGTGTATTCCGATAGGGGATCGAAAAATCCATTATTTTTGCGATATCTCTTACCGTTTTCGAGATAATCGACATTTTCCGATTTTAGTCTTTTTGGCACTCAAAATACACAAAATTTGCATAGATTTACCGGGGTATTCCGATAGGGGATCGAAAAATTCATTATTTTTGCGATATCTCTTACCGTTTTCGAGATAATCGACATTTTCCGATTTTAGTCTTTTTGGCACTCAAAATATACAAAATTTTTTAAGATTTTTTTTTTTTCAATTTAGGACATTCAGCACTTGTTTTTTATATTTGGAAGCATAGATTTACCGGGTGTATTCCGATAGGGGATCGAAAAATCCATTATTTTTGCGATATCTCTTACCGTTTTCGAGATAATCGACATTTTCCGATTTTAGTCTTTTTGGCACTCAAAATACACAAAATTTGCATAGATTTACCGGGGTATTCCGATAGGGGATCGAAAAATTCATTATTTTTGCGATATCTCTTACCGTTTTCGAGATAATCGACATTTTCCGATTTTAGTCTTTTTGGCACTCAAAATATACAAAATTTTTTAAGATTTTTTTTTTTTTTCAATTTAGGACATTCAGCACTTGTTTTTTATATTTGGAAGCATAGATTTACCGGGTGTATTCCGATAGGGGATCGAAAAATCCATTATTTTTGCGATATCTCTTACCGTTTTCGAGATAATCGACATTTTCCGATTTTAGTCTTTTTGGCACTCAAAATACACAAAATTTGCATAGATGTACCGGGGTATTCCGATAGGGGATCGAAAAATTCATTATTTTTGCGATATCTCTTACCGTTTTCGAGATAATCGACATTTTCCGATTTTAGTCTTTTTGGCACTCAAAATATACAAAATTTTTTAAGATTTTTTTTTTTTTCAATTTAGGACATTCAGCACTTGTTTTTTATATTTGGAAGCATAGATTTACCGGGTGTATTCCGATAGGGGATCGAAAAATCCATTATTTTTGCGATATCTCTTACCGTTTTCGAGATAATCGACATTTTCCGATTTTAGTCTTTTTGGCACTCAAAATACACAAAATTTGCATAGATTTACCGGGGTATTCCGATAGGGGATCGAAAAATTCATTATTTTTGCGATATCTCTTACCGTTTTCGAGATAATCGACATTTTCCGATTTTAGTCTTTTTGGCACTCAAAATATACAAAATTTTTTAAGATTTTTTTTTTTTTCAATTTAGGACATTCAGCACTTGTTTTTTATATTTGGAAGCATAGATTTACCGGGTGTATTCCGATAGGGGATCGAAAAATCCATTATTTTTGCGATATCTCTTACCGTTTTCGAGATAATCGACATTTTCCGATTTTAGTCTTTTTGGCACTCAAAATACACAAAATTTGCATAGATTTACCGGGGTATTCCGATAGGGGATCGAAAAATTCATTATTTTTGCGATATCTCTTACCGTTTTCGAGATAATCGACATTTTCCGATTTTAGTCTTTTTGGCACTCAAAATATACAAAATTTTTTAAGATTTTTTTTTTTTTCAATTTAGGACATTCAGCACTTGTTTTTTATATTTGGAAGCATAGATTTACCGGGTGTATTCCGATAGGGGATCGAAAAATCCATTATTTTTGCGATATCTCTTACCGTTTTCGAGATAATCGACATTTTCCGATTTTAGTCTTTTTGGCACTCAAAATACACAAAATTTGCATAGATTTACCGGGGTATTCCGATAGGGGATCGAAAAATTCATTATTTTTGCGATATCTCTTACCGTTTTCGAGATAATCGACATTTTCCGATTTTAGTCTTTTTGGCACTCAAAATATACAAAATTTTTTAAGATTTTTTTTTTTTCAATTTAGGACATTCAGCACTTGTTTTTTATATTTGGAAGCATAGATTTACCGGGTGTATTCCGATAGGGGATCGAAAAATCCATTATTTTTGCGATATCTCTTACCGTTTTCGAGATAATCGACATTTTCCGATTTTAGTCTTTTTGGCACTCAAAATACACAAAATTTGCATAGATTTGCCGGGGTATTCCGATAGGGGATCGAAAAATCCATTATTTTTGCGATATCTCTTACCGTTTTCGAGATAATCGACATTTTCCGATTTTAGTCTTTTTGGCACTCAAAATACACAAAATTTGCATAGATTTACCGGGGTATTCCGATAGGGGATCGAAAAATTCATTATTTTTGCGATATCTCTTACCGTTTTCGAGATAATCGACATTTTCCGATTTTAGTCTTTTTGGCACTCAAAATATACAAAATTTTTTAAGATTTTTTTTTTTTTCAATTTAGGACATTCAGCACTTGTTTTTTATATTTGGAAGCATAGATTTACCGGGTGTATTCCGATAGGGGATCGAAAAATCCATTATTTTTGCGATATCTCTTACCGTTTTCGAGATAATCGACATTTTCCGATTTTAGTCTTTTTGGCACTCAAAATACACAAAATTTGCATAGATTTACCGGGGTATTCCGATAGGGGATCGAAAAATTCATTATTTTTGCGATATCTCTTACCGTTTTCGAGATAATCGACATTTTCTGATTTTAGTCTTTTTGGCACTCAAAATATACAAAATTTTTTAAGATTTTTTTTTTTTTTCAATTTAGGACATTCAGCACTTGTTTTTTATATTTGGAAGCATAGATTTACCGGGTGTATTCCGATAGGGGATCGAAAAATCCATTATTTTTGCGATATCTCTTACCGTTTTCGAGATAATCGACATTTTCCGATTTTAGTCTTTTTGGCACTCAAAATACACAAAATTTGCATAGATTTACCGGGGTATTCCGATAGGGGATCGAAAAATTCATTATTTTTGCGATATCTCTTACCGTTTTCGAGATAATCGACATTTTCCGATTTTAGTCTTTTTGGCACTCAAAATATACAAAATTTTTTAAGATTTTTTTTTTTTTCAATTTAGGACATTCAGCACTTGTTTTTTATATTTGGAAGCATAAATTTACCGGGTGTATTCCGATAGGGGATCGAAAAATCCATTATTTTACGGTATCTCTTACCGTTTTCGAGATAATCGACATTTTCCGATTTTAGTCTTTTTGGCACTCAAAATACACAAAATTTGCATAGATTTACCGGGGTATTCCGATAGGGGATCGAAAAATTCATTATTTTTGCGATATCTCTTACCGTTTTCGAGATAATCGACATTTTCCGATTTTAGTCTTTTTGGCACTCAAAATATACAAAATTTTTTAAGATTTTTTTTTTTTTCAATTTAGGACATTCAGCACTTGTTTTTTATATTTGGAAGCATAGATTTACCGGGTGTATTCCGATAGGGGATCGAAAAATCCATTATTTTTGCGATATCTCTTACCGTTTTCGAGATAATCGACATTTTCCGATTTTAGTCTTTTTGGCACTCAAAATACACAAAATTTGCATAGATTTACCGGGGTATTCCGATAGGGGATCGAAAAATTCATTATTTTTGCGATATCTCTTACCGTTTTCGAGATAATCGACATTTTCCGATTTTAGTCTTTTTGGCACTCAAAATATACAAAATTTTTTAAGATTTTTTTTTTTTCAATTTAGGACATTCAGCACTTGTTTTTTATATTTGGAAGCATAGATTTACCGGGTGTATTCCGATAGGGGATCGAAAAATCCATTATTTTTGCGATATCTCTTACCGTTTTCGAGATAATCGACATTTTCCGATTTTAGTCTTTTTGGCACTCAAAATACACAAAATTTGCATAGATTTACCGGGGTATTCCGATAGGGGATCGAAAAATTCATTATTTTTGCGATATCTCTTACCGTTTTCGAGATAATCGACATTTTCCGATTTTAGTCTTTTTGGCACTCAAAATATACAAAATTTTTTAAGATTTTTTTTTTTTTCAATTTAGGACATTCAGCACTTGTTTTTTATATTTGGAAGCATAGATTTACCGGGTGTATTCCGATAGGGGATCGAAAAATCCATTATTTTTGCGATATCTCTTACCGTTTTCGAGATAATCGACATTTTCCAATTTTAGTCTTTTTTAGGTTAGGTTAGGTTAGGTTAGGTTAGGTTAGGTTAGGTTAGGTTAGGTTAGGTTAGGTTAGGTTAGGTTAGGTTAGGTTAGGTTAGGTTAGGTTAGGTTAGGTTAGGTTAGGTTAGGTTAGGTTAGGTTAGGTTAGGTTAGGTTAGGTTAGGTTAGGTTAGGTTAGGTTAGGTTAGGTTAGGTTAGGTTAGGTTAGGTTAGGTTAGGTTAGGTTAGGTTCGGTTAGGTTAGGTTAGGTTAGGTTAGGTTAGGTTAGGTTAGGTTAGGTTAGGTTAGGTTAGGTTAGGTTAGGTTAGGTTAGGTTAGGTTAGGTTAGGTTAGGTTAGGTTAGGTTAGGTTAGGTTAGGTTAGGTTAGGTTCGGTTAGGTTAGGTTCGGTTAGGTTAGGTTAGGTTAGGTTAGGTTAGGTTAGGTTAGGTTAGGTTAGGTTAGGTTAGGTTAGGTTAGGTTAGGTTAGGTTAGGTTAGGTTAGGTTAGGTTAGGTTAGGTTAGGTTAGGTTAGGTTAGGTTAGGTTAGGTTAGGTTAGGTTAGGTTAGGTTAGGTTAGGTTAGGTTAGGTTAGGTTAGGTTAGGTTAGGTTAGGTTAGGTTAGGTTAGGTTAGGTTAGGTTAGGTTAGGTTAGGTTAGGTTAGGTTAGGTTGGGTTGTCGAGTTGAACTTAGCTAAGTCGGACGTGTTTTTGTGTTGCTCCGTGTTGTTCTGTAATTGTGGTATTCTGTGAGCGTTGAAAATTTGGATCTTTGGTATATTGACCCACCTGGTGTAGAGGACGGTGCAGAAGAAAGATCAGCGCAGCTGCTCCAGAGGGAAGCCCTGCAGAACGATTTAAATTGTAAGTGTTTTTGACATTTATTGTGACAAATTAATTGACAGCTCCAAACGGAAAGTGAGGTTAAAACCGGTTAAAACCGATTTCATAGTTGGTAACATTGTGATTTCATCAGTTTTAGGTTAATTTAATGTCATATTTTGAGGTTAAAACGTCACATTTAACTATATACAGAGTGTAACATAATATTTGGAACTATATTGTAAAGGGGCGGAATCCTCGGAACTATACTGTGCTTCTACTATAATTTTAGAAAGATACTGACTTCAGTGTTGGATAAATTGGGCCCCCTCTAACAAACTTTGAGGTTAATTTTATCTAATATACAAGGCGTAGCAGGAATTTTTTAAAGGGGAGGAGTTTTGATTCGAAATAGTAACACTTCTGTCTTCGCAGCCCTATTGTCTTCATATATTGGAAATACCATCCAGGGGTTGCTAAGAATTGGTTTAAGTACCAAACGGTCCGGTGTGTACTACTTTTGGCAAAACCATCTCAGATTGCACCCAAAATTGGAACGCAGGTGGAGGGGAATGACATAATTTGCTCTGACAAAAAATTATTTATTTCCCCCCCCTTTTTTGGCTAAAGTAGCCCCGATTTTAATAAAAATCATAAAATAAGATCTTATTGACGCGACTTAACGGGATGCCAAATAAAATCTTGGAAATTTTGACACCTGTCACTTTTAGCACATTTTTGAAAAATTTTTAAAAATAATTTCTTTTTTTTCGGATTTTGGCTATAGGCAAACATCATACCTAGGCCACAAAAAATTTCTAAATTTCGTCTTGTCAAAAGCTTAACTATTTGGGATTTGCATTTTTCCTTGCAAGCAAAGCAAATCATAGGATGGCTACTACACTACAGGACAGGATGCGAGTGGTAGAAGCGGAGATCGAGTCATTGATAGCGGGCGATCTTAATGAATGTTGTGCGGATATCCGTGATGATATCGCTCAGATCAGAGAGGACATGGCCGCTTCCCATGCGGAATTAGTCGTGCGACTTGTGGAGATGGAGAAATGGAGAGTATCGTCTACCAAGTCCACGAGCGACAACTTGAGCGAGACCGGGCTCACGATGCTTGCCGCCGAAATGCGAGAGGAGTTTCGGAAGCTGCGAGAAACGTTCGAAGCCCGGAGTACCGAAAGGGATAGAGACCTCCAGTCCCTACTTAATGTGAATATAGCCTTACAGGAAGAGGTTCGCATCCAACGTAATATAATAAGCGACCTCCAAAAAAAGCGCATAACCGAGCGTGATGTACAAAGCGCCCAGGTTCGTAATGAAGGAGTAGGCGTCACTTTGACGACCCCAATCACACTGTCGAGTCAGATCTCATGCAAGGCGGACTCCGTAAGCACTTTAGACGCGGTACCAGATGACGGGTTTATAACGGTCTCTCGGAGGAGACCCAGACGTAACCAGAAATCTTTGAGGACGCCAAAGCCGGCAACCGAGCGGCCCTCGCGACAGAGCGTAATCAGAAATGAGATGACAATCCCGACTGTACTCGTGAAGACGAGCCCAACGTTCACATATGAACAGGCGCTCCGGACAATAAAACTCTTCCCTCATAACAGTC
>CAUEHO010000027.1:7500-12500 GCA_958510855.1 Rhagonycha lutea | reverse complement strand
GTTAGGTTAGGTTAGGTTAGGTTAGGTTAGGTTAGGTTAGGTTAGGTTAGGTTAGGTTAGGTTAGGTTAGGTTAGGTTAGGTTAGGTTAGGTTAGGTTAGGTTAGGTTAGGTTAGGTTAGGTTAGGTTAGGTTAGGTTAGGTTAGGTTAGGTTAGGTTAGGTTAGGTTAGGTTAGGTTAGGTTAGGTTAGGTTAGGTTAGGTTAGGTTAGGTTAGGTTAGGTTAGGTTAGGTTAGGTTAGGTTAGGTTAGGTTAGGTTAGGTTAGGTTAGGTTAGGTTAGGTTAGGTTAGGTTAGGTTAGGTTAGGTTAGGTTAGGTTAGGTTAGGTTAGGTTAGGTTAGGTTAGGTTAGGTTAGGTTAGGTTAGGTTAGGTTAGGTTAGGTTAGGTTAGGTTAGGTTAGGTTAGGTTAGGTTAGGTTAGGTTAGGTTAGGTTAGGTTAGGTTAGGTTAGGTTAGGTTAGGTTAGGTTAGGTTAGGTTAGGTTAGGTTAGGTTAGGTTAGGTTAGGTTAGGTTAGGTTAGGTTAGGTTAGGTTAGGTTAGGTTAGGTTAGGTTAGGTTAGGTTAGGTTAGGTTAGGTTAGGTTAGGTTAGGTTAGGTTAGGTTAGGTTAGGTTAGTTAGGTTAGGTTAGGTTAGGTTAGGTTAGGTTAGGTTAGGTTAGGTTAGGTTAGGTTAGGTTAGGTTAGGTTAGGTTAGGTTAGGTTAGGTTAGGTTAGGTTAGGTTAGGTTAGGTTAGGTTAGGTTAGGTTAGGTTAGGTTAGGTTAGGTTAGGTTAGGTTAGGTTAGGTTAGGTTAGGTTAGGTTAGGTTAGGTTAGGTTAGGTTAGGTTAGGTTAGGTTAGGTTAGGTTAGGTTAGGTTAGGTTAGGTTAGGTTAGGTTAGGTTAGGTTAGGTTAGGTTAGGTTAGGTTAGGTTAGGTTAGGTTAGGTTAGGTTAGGTTAGGTTAGGTTAGGTTAGGTTAGGTTAGGTTAGGTTAGGTTAGGTTAGGTTAGGTTAGGTTAGGTTAGGTTAGGTTAGGTTAGGTTAGGTTAGGTTAGGTTAGGTTAGGTTAGGTTAGGTTAGGTTAGGTTAGGTTAGGTTAGGTTAGGTTAGGTTAGGTTAGGTTAGGTTAGGTTAGGTTAGGTTAGGTTAGGTTAGGTTAGGTTAGGTTAGGTTAGGTTAGGTTAGGTTAGGTTAGGTTAGGTTAGGTTAGGTTAGGTTAGGTTAGGTTAGGTTAGGTTAGGTTAGGTTAGGTTAGGTTAGGTTAGGTTAGGTTAGGTTAGGTTAGGTTAGGTTAGGTTAGGTTAGGTTAGGTTAGGTTAGGTTAGGTTAGGTTAGGTTAGGTTAGGTTAGGTTAGGTTAGGTTAGGTTAGGTTAGGTTAGGTTAGGTTAGGTTAGGTTAGGTTAGGTTAGGTTAGGTTAGGTTAGGTTAGGTTAGGTTAGGTTAGGTTAGGTTAGGTTAGGTTAGGTTAGGTTAGGTTAGGTTAGGTTAGGTTAGGTTAGGTTAGGTTAGGTTAGGTTAGGTTAGGTTAGGTTAGGTTAGGTTAGGTTAGGTTAGGTTAGGTTAGGTTAGGTTAGGTTAGGTTAGGTTAGGTTAGGTTAGGTTAGGTTAGGTTAGGTTAGGTTAGGTTAGGTTAGGTTAGGTTAGGTTAGGTTAGGTTAGGTTAGGTTAGGTTAGGTTAGGTTAGGTTAGGTTAGGTTAGGTTAGGTTAGGTTAGGTTAGGTTAGGTTAGGTTAGGTTAGGTTAGGTTAGGTTAGGTTAGGTTAGGTTAGGTTAGGTTAGGTTAGGTTAGGTTAGGTTAGGTTAGGTTAGGTTAGGTTAGGTTAGGTTAGGTTAGGTTAGGTTAGGTTAGGTTAGGTTAGGTTAGGTTAGGTTAGGTTAGGTTAGGTTAGGTTAGGTTAGGTTAGGTTAGGTTAGGTTAGGTTAGGTTAGGTTAGGTTAGGTTAGGTTAGGTTAGGTTAGGTTAGGTTAGGTTAGGTTAGGTTAGGTTAGGTTAGGTTAGGTTAGGTTAGGTTAGGTTAGGTTAGGTTAGGTTAGGTTAGGTTAGGTTAGGTTAGGTTAGGTTAGGTTAGGTTAGGTTAGGTTAGGTTAGGTTAGGTTAGGTTAGGTTAGGTTAGGTTAGGTTAGGTTAGGTTAGGTTAGGTTAGGTTAGGTTAGGTTAGGTTAGGTTAGGTTAGGTTAGGTTAGGTTAGGTTAGGTTAGGTTAGGTTAGGTTAGGTTAGGTTAGGTTAGGTTAGGTTAGGTTAGGTTAGGTTAGGTTAGGTTAGGTTAGGTTAGGTTAGGTTAGGTTAGGTTAGGTTAGGTTAGGTTAGGTTAGGTTAGGTTAGGTTAGGTTAGGTTAGGTTAGGTTAGGTTAGGTTAGGTTAGGTTAGGTTAGGTTAGGTTAGGTTAGGTTAGGTTAGGTTAGGTTAGGTTAGGTTAGGTTAGGTTAGGTTAGGTTAGGTTAGGTTAGGTTAGGTTAGGTTAGGTTAGGTTAGGTTAGGTTAGGTTAGGTTAGGTTAGGTTAGGTTAGGTTAGGTTAGGTTAGGTTAGGTTAGGTTAGGTTAGGTTAGGTTAGGTTAGGTTAGGTTAGGTTAGGTTAGGTTAGGTTAGGTTAGGTTAGGTTAGGTTAGGTTAGGTTAGGTTAGGTTAGGTTAGGTTAGGTTAGGTTAGGTTAGGTTAGGTTAGGTTAGGTTAGGTTAGGTTAGGTTAGGTTAGGTTAGGTTAGGTTAGGTTAGGTTAGGTTGGTTAGGTTAGGTTAGGTTAGGTTAGGTTAGGTTAGGTTAGGTTAGGTTAGGTTAGGTTAGGTTAGGTTAGGTTAGGTTAGGTTAGGTTAGGTTAGGTTAGGTTAGGTTAGGTTAGGTTAGGTTAGGTTAGGTTAGGTTAGGTTAGGTTAGGTTAGGTTAGGTTAGGTTAGGTTAGGTTAGGTTAGGTTAGGTTAGGTTAGGTTAGGTTAGGTTAGGTTAGGTTAGGTTAGGTTAGGTTAGGTTAGGTTAGGTTAGGTTAGGTTAGGTTAGGTTAGGTTAGGTTAGGTTAGGTTAGGTTAGGTTAGGTTAGGTTAGGTTAGGTTAGGTTAGGTTAGGTTAGGTTAGGTTAGGTTAGGTTAGGTTAGGTTAGGTTAGGTTAGGTTAGGTTAGGTTAGGTTAGGTTAGGTTAGGTTAGGTTAGGTTAGGTTAGGTTAGGTTAGGTTAGGTTAGGTTAGGTTAGGTTAGGTTAGGTTAGGTTAGGTTAGGTTAGGTTAGGTTAGGTTAGGTTAGGTTAGGTTAGGTTAGGTTAGGTTAGGTTAGGTTAGGTTAGGTTAGGTTAGGTTAGGTTAGGTTAGGTTAGGTTAGGTTAGGTTAGGTTAGGTTAGGTTAGGTTAGGTTAGGTTAGGTTAGGTTAGGTTAGGTTAGGTTAGGTTAGGTTAGGTTAGGTTAGGTTAGGTTAGGTTAGGTTAGGTTAGGTTAGGTTAGGTTAGGTTAGGTTAGGTTAGGTTAGGTTAGGTTAGGTTAGGTTAGGTTAGGTTAGGTTAGGTTAGGTTAGGTTAGGTTAGGTTAGGTTAGGTTAGGTTAGGTTAGGTTAGGTTAGGTTAGGTTAGGTTAGGTTAGGTTAGGTTAGGTTAGGTTAGGTTAGGTTAGGTTAGGTTAGGTTAGGTTAGGTTAGGTTAGGTTAGGTTAGGTTAGGTTAGGTTAGGTTAGGTTAGGTTAGGTTAGGTTAGGTTAGGTTAGGTTAGGTTAGGTTAGGTTAGGTTAGGTTAGGTTAGGTTAGGTTAGGTTAGGTTAGGTTAGGTTAGGTTAGGTTAGGTTAGGTTAGGTTAGGTTAGGTTAGGTTAGGTTAGGTTAGGTTAGGTTAGGTTAGGTTAGGTTAGGTTAGGTTAGGTTAGGTTAGGTTAGGTTAGGTTAGGTTAGGTTAGGTTAGGTTAGGTTAGGTTAGGTTAGGTTAGGTTAGGTTAGGTTAGGTTAGGTTAGGTTAGGTTAGGTTAGGTTAGGTTAGGTTAGGTTAGGTTAGGTTAGGTTAGGTTAGGTTAGGTTAGGTTAGGTTAGGTTAGGTTAGGTTAGGTTAGGTTAGGTTAGGTTAGGTTAGGTTAGGTTAGGTTAGGTTAGGTTAGGTTAGGTTAGGTTAGGTTAGGTTAGGTTAGGTTAGGTTAGGTTAGGTTAGGTTAGGTTAGGTTAGGTTAGGTTAGGTTAGGTTAGGTTAGGTTAGGTTAGGTTAGGTTAGGTTAGGTTAGGTTAGGTTAGGTTAGGTTAGGTTAGGTTAGGTTAGGTTAGGTTAGGTTAGGTTAGGTTAGGTTAGGTTAGGTTAGGTTAGGTTAGGTTAGGTTAGGTTAGGTTAGGTTAGGTTAGGTTAGGTTAGGTTAGGTTAGGTTAGGTTAGGTTAGGTTAGGTTAGGTTAGGTTAGGTTAGGTTAGGTTAGGTTAGGTTAGGTTAGGTTAGGTTAGGTTAGGTTAGGTTAGGTTAGGTTAGGTTAGGTTAGGTTAGGTTAGGTTAGGTTAGGTTAGGTTAGGTTAGGTTAGGTTAGGTTAGGTTAGGTTAGGTTAGGTTAGGTTAGGTTAGGTTAGGTTAGGTTAGGTTAGGTTAGGTTAGGTTAGGTTAGGTTAGGTTAGGTTAGGTTAGGTTAGGTTAGGTTAGGTTAGGTTAGGTTAGGTTAGGTTAGGTTAGGTTAGGTTAGGTTAGGTTAGGTTAGGTTAGGTTAGGTTAGGTTAGGTTAGGTTAGGTTAGGTTAGGTTAGGTTAGGTTAGGTTAGGTTAGGTTAGGTTAGGTTAGGTTAGGTTAGGTTAGGTTAGGTTAGGTTAGGTTAGGTTAGGTTAGGTTAGGTTAGGTTAGGTTAGGTTAGGTTAGGTTAGGTTAGGTTAGGTTAGGTTAGGTTAGGTTAGGTTAGGTTAGGTTAGGTTAGGTTAGGTTAGGTTAGGTTAGGTTAGGTTAGGTTAGGTTAGGTTAGGTTAGGTTAGGTTAGGTTAGGTTAGGTTAGGTTAGGTTAGGTTAGGTTAGGTTAGGTTAGGTTAGGTTAGGTTAGGTTAGGTTAGGTTAGGTTAGGTTAGGTTAGGTTAGGTTAGGTTAGGTTAGGT
>CAUEHO010000027.1:0-2500 GCA_958510855.1 Rhagonycha lutea | reverse complement strand
AGGTTAGGTTAGGTTAGGTTAGGTTAGGTTAGGTTAGGTTAGGTTAGGTTAGGTTAGGTTAGGTTAGGTTAGGTTAGGTTAGGTTAGGTTAGGTTAGGTTAGGTTAGGTTAGGTTAGGTTAGGTTAGGTTAGGTTAGGTTAGGTTAGGTTAGGTTAGGTTAGGTTAGGTTAGGTTAGGTTAGGTTAGGTTAGGTTAGGTTAGGTTAGGTTAGGTTAGGTTAGGTTAGGTTAGGTTAGGTTAGGTTAGGTTAGGTTAGGTTAGGTTAGGTTAGGTTAGGTTAGGTTAGGTTAGGTTAGGTTAGGTTAGGTTAGGTTAGGTTAGGTTAGGTTAGGTTAGGTTAGGTTAGGTTAGGTTAGGTTAGGTTAGGTTAGGTTAGGTTAGGTTAGGTTAGGTTAGGTTAGGTTAGGTTAGGTTAGGTTAGGTTAGGTTAGGTTAGGTTAGGTTAGGTTAGGTTAGGTTAGGTTAGGTTAGGTTAGGTTAGGTTAGGTTAGGTTAGGTTAGGTTAGGTTAGGTTAGGTTAGGTTAGGTTAGGTTAGGTTAGGTTAGGTTAGGTTAGGTTAGGTTAGGTTAGGTTAGGTTAGGTTAGGTTAGGTTAGGTTAGGTTAGGTTAGGTTAGGTTAGGTTAGGTTAGGTTAGGTTAGGTTAGGTTAGGTTAGGTTAGGTTAGGTTAGGTTAGGTTAGGTTAGGTTAGGTTAGGTTAGGTTAGGTTAGGTTAGGTTAGGTTAGGTTAGGTTAGGTTAGGTTAGGTTAGGTTAGGTTAGGTTAGGTTAGGTTAGGTTAGGTTAGGTTAGGTTAGGTTAGGTTAGGTTAGGTTAGGTTAGGTTAGGTTAGGTTAGGTTAGGTTAGGTTAGGTTAGGTTAGGTTAGGTTAGGTTAGGTTAGGTTAGGTTAGGTTAGGTTAGGTTAGGTTAGGTTAGGTTAGGTTAGGTTAGGTTAGGTTAGGTTAGGTTAGGTTAGGTTAGGTTAGGTTAGGTTAGGTTAGGTTAGGTTAGGTTAGGTTAGGTTAGGTTAGGTTAGGTTAGGTTAGGTTAGGTTAGGTTAGGTTAGGTTAGGTTAGGTTAGGTTAGGTTAGGTTAGGTTAGGTTAGGTTAGGTTAGGTTAGGTTAGGTTAGGTTAGGTTAGGTTAGGTTAGGTTAGGTTAGGTTAGGTTAGGTTAGGTTAGGTTAGGTTAGGTTAGGTTAGGTTAGGTTAGGTTAGGTTAGGTTAGGTTAGGTTAGGTTAGGTTAGGTTAGGTTAGGTTAGGTTAGGTTAGGTTAGGTTAGGTTAGGTTAGGTTAGGTTAGGTTAGGTTAGGTTAGGTTAGGTTAGGTTAGGTTAGGTTAGGTTAGGTTAGGTTAGGTTAGGTTAGGTTAGGTTAGGTTAGGTTAGGTTAGGTTAGGTTAGGTTAGGTTAGGTTAGGTTAGGTTAGGTTAGGTTAGGTTAGGTTAGGTTAGGTTAGGTTAGGTTAGGTTAGGTTAGGTTAGGTTAGGTTAGGTTAGGTTAGGTTAGGTTAGGTTAGGTTAGGTTAGGTTAGGTTAGGTTAGGTTAGGTTAGGTTAGGTTAGGTTAGGTTAGGTTAGGTTAGGTTAGGTTAGGTTAGGTTAGGTTAGGTTAGGTTAGGTTAGGTTAGGTTAGGTTAGGTTAGGTTAGGTTAGGTTAGGTTAGGTTAGGTTAGGTTAGGTTAGGTTAGGTTAGGTTAGGTTAGGTTAGGTTAGGTTAGGTTAGGTTAGGTTAGGTTAGGTTAGGTTAGGTTAGGTTAGGTTAGGTTAGGTTAGGTTAGGTTAGGTTAGGTTAGGTTAGGTTAGGTTAGGTTAGGTTAGGTTAGGTTAGGTTAGGTTAGGTTAGGTTAGGTTAGGTTAGGTTAGGTTAGGTTAGGTTAGGTTAGGTTAGGTTAGGTTAGGTTAGGTTAGGTTAGGTTAGGTTAGGTTAGGTTAGGTTAGGTTAGGTTAGGTTAGGTTAGGTTAGGTTAGGTTAGGTTAGGTTAGGTTAGGTTAGGTTAGGTTAGGTTAGGTTAGGTTAGGTTAGGTTAGGTTAGGTTAGGTTAGGTTAGGTTAGGTTAGGTTAGGTTAGGTTAGGTTAGGTTAGGTTAGGTTAGGTTAGGTTAGGTTAGGTTAGGTTAGGTTAGGTTAGGTTAGGTTAGGTTAGGTTAGGTTAGGTTAGGTTAGGTTAGGTTAGGTTAGGTTAGGTTAGGTTAGGTTAGGTTAGGTTAGGTTAGGTTAGGTTAGGTTAGGTTAGGTTAGGTTAGGTTAGGTTAGGTTAGGTTAGGTTAGGTTAGGTTAGGTTAGGTTAGGTTAGGTTAGGTTAGGTTAGGTTAGGTTAGGTTAGGTTAGGTTAGGTTAGGTTAGGTTAGGTTAGGTTAGGTTAGGTTAGGTTAGGTTAGGTTAGGTTAGGTTAGGTTAGGTTAGGTTAGGTTAGGTTAGGTTAGGTTAGGTTAGGTTAGGTTAGGTTAGGTTAGGTTAGGTTAGGTTAGGTTAGGTTAGGTTAGGTTAGGTTAGGTTAGGTTAGGTTAGGTTAGGTTAGGTT